>JABSNV010000787.1:0-67500 GCA_024085815.1 Flaveria linearis | reverse complement strand
GTGGGCATACATCTTTCATACATACAGATAATAATAATTATTATTATCCTCATCATTCGTTCAATTCATACTCTTTCCATTACTCTTTCGGTCTTTACATTCGTTCTTACGAGTCTGTTGCGGCAACAAGGCCGCTCACCTCCATATCGATCTCTCACGATCGTATGTTAGCCAAGTCTGTTGCAACACATGGTTGCTCACCTTAGTGGCAATCTCAAGGATTGCCTGCTAACCGAGTCTGTTGCAACACAAAGTTGCTCACCTCATTATCAATCTCAAAGATTGACCCTGTGTGCATCCTTCGGGGTAGCTAACCCGCATCACAGTTGAGCTAACACCTGCCAGGGGTGTGCACCTCCATACATTTGCTTGCAAGCCTTTACTTATTCATTTACGTTCCATTTTCTTCATCATTAATATTTTACTTATTAATGATTATACTCTTCGTTAAATTTTAAACATTCTTCATCACGCCATTTCATACTTAACAATATTAAAATAATAATAATGATATTGTTAATAATAATAAACAACTGATAATAATATCAGTAATAATAACAAGGGTCAATCATTAATCATCATTGCATGCATAAAACATCATCATTAAATAGCCCTTGGTCAACCTCGGCCAAACCCTAAAACCCAGTTTCCCAGAAAAATCCTGTAAAAATTTCTAAGTATAAAATTCTGGGCGCATGAGGACTATTTGGGCGCATGTACCCTGTCTGGGCGTATGAGCACTGTTGGGACATATCACCTTACACTTAGAAAATAATTCCAGGCGCAAGAGCACTATTTAGGCTCATTACCCTACACTTCTAAGTCATTATTTCAGGCGTAAGAGCACTGTTTAGGCTCATTACCCTACACTTAGTTTTTCTAAGTCAAAATTTAGGCGTAGGAGCACTATTCAGGCATATTACCCTATAGTTTCTAAGTCATAATTTCGGACGTATCAGTACTATTCAGACTCATCACCCTGTACTTAATTTTCTAAGTTCTAAATTTCAGGCACATGAGCACTGTTAGGGAGCATAAGCCCCAACACTTAAAGTTTCTGTCAAAATCTTGGGAGTATGAGGACTGTTCAAACTTATGAGCCTTGTATAGGCATATTAGCAGCCTGTTCACATATTTTTAAGTTGTTTCTAGTCCCAAACATTACATCACTTAGTTCTAGCATTCACATACCATTCTAAGCATGATCTTAACATAATCATAATAATACATTAGCCCAAAACTCACTACACCCACATACACATGCACATGAACATACGGGTATAATACCTAACCTCATAAAAACATACATACATGTATTTTCCAGCCCCAAAATCGTATGAAAACATGTAAAAAGGGGTTCTAGAAACTCACCTTTGCTGCTTTCAAGCTTAACACTCTCAAACCACGAAATCTTGATGTTTCTAGCACCTAACACCAAGAACACATACCCGAAAGCATATAGGCACATAAGAAATATAAACGAGGCATTATCTAGCCAAGAACAACTTAAAAACACGAATTCTTACCTGGAAACTCGAATTTTGCTTCAATTTCTTTCCCAACCCGAAGCTTTTTCTTCTTTCTCTCTCTAAAAGTCGAATGAAAGATGTTGTGCAGGATGAAATGGGCGGCCATGCCACCTTTTTACCAACTTTTATTGCTTTTGTGTTTTTTAACACTTTTGGTCCCTCAACTTTGGGGTTGACTTTCATTTCATTCTTTTTTTTTTCTTTGTCCTTTTATTCCCTTCAAAAATACGAGTGTTACATTAAATAAATATATCAAAATGTTTGTAATTTTACTACTTTTAAGATATATTTTTAAAAATCACGATATCTATAGTCTTTTGATAATGTGCATCAATGCACACACATTGTATTGCATATATGAACATTTTAAATTTTTTCTAAAAAATTAAGGAGAGAGGTGTTAAAATGAAAGAAAAGATTAAAAAATAGAATCAAACCATCATCTTTTAGTATTATTAATTTTATCGAGGTGTTTTGTCCATTGCTTATGTGGTTTTTAGTAGTTGTTTACATATTTATGGTTTTCAATAGAATACTTCCTTATATATATATATATATATACATATATATATATATATACACATACTTGCTTGATTGAGGAATTGAAGAAGAAGAAACGGAGAAAATGGAGAAAAAACAGAAAAAGTTTCTAGTAGTTACACCATTCGAATGCGGGTGGGGTGATGATTTGAGGTTTAAATACAGAATATTTTATCAGTCTGCAGATGATAAAAACAAAAGTATTTTTCCTGCAAACTGAAGACATTTGATACACCTCTTCTGTTTCAGATGTTTGCAGATGCGGTCCAGATACTGCAGACATTTTCCTGCAGAAAAAACAAACCACACCTAAATATCTTAACTGCCGGTACCTAATTAATTCCTTAGTCACACCCCCAACTGAAACATCTCGGAACATGTAAGCTATAATCCTTTATGAACTAACGACATTCCGGTAACACCTCAAGTATCCACAACTTCTAAATATACGTTATAAATTTGTAAATTTACAATTTTAAATATACGTAATGAATTTAAATTAAGATAACTTGAATGCCCACACAAAACCACTAAGAGAAAATTTTATTTGTATGTTTTTTGTCGGTTTATCTTTATGATTTATAAAGCAGTTTCCTAGTTCCTTAATCGTGTCGTCCCACAAGTAGTTTCCCTATGGAAAATGATTTCAAGTATCAAAATCATCCACCGAACAAACCAAAATATCATCTAAATAGTTTGTGTATTGTGTTTCTTTAAACCTCAAATGTACCAACATCAGCATATAGATACATACAACATCATCATTGTCATGATCTTATAATACTGGGGAGTCAAAAAATTGCTTTGAAACTCTTTTAAGGTGATTCGTTTTCCACCTAAAACCCAATCCTTAAAAGATCTACTTTCAGGTAACATGATAGGTAAGTTATCTTTACGACCAAATCAAAAACTGATAATCAGACATAATTGTAGGTGACTGAATCTTGTTGTGTTCCCCCAGTCCTTTAATAAGTCACATCTTGCCTAGGATCTGGACCATTGATTCTTCTTTTAGACAAATTAGAATTGACAATTCCATGAAAGATAGTTGAGCTTTCATCCTCATCTACTGTCTATTTCAGCCCGACCTTTTGTTTGAGGTCTAAAGTTTTTTATATTTTGATTTCCTTTATTTTACCCTTGCAATCAAGAAGCCTGTTACAATCATCATCACTTAGGATCATTATTTCTGCCCTCTTTTCCATGTCTACTATATGGTCATTTAGAATATTTGCTTCATTCACTTGCTTCTATTTGAACTCTTTTGCCCATTTCTTGACCGCGATATCAATTGCTCATAGCTTTTCTGACAAGAGTGATTGGGGTCCTTGTTTGAATTATCGTTACTTTCCAAGGTCATTGCAGCCTGCGATACAACTTTTTCGAAACCATTAACCGAGAATCAGGAGTTACAAACCTTGAAGGGTATCGACCTGTGAATCCAAGGATCTCAACTCAGGAATTATCAGTATTAAAATAAAATCAAATTAAAGATCGCGGAATTATCATTAATTGCTGTTTAATTGTGTTAATTGATATTGAAGAACACAAACACAAAGACACTGTAAATACGAACACAATAATTATTCAAAAGTATTTCATTAATTATCAAGTAATGATTACAAAAGAATAATTATGAATAACTATGAACAATGATTTCTGTGAATCGAATTAATGTTGTTGTTGATGTGACGGCGGCTAGGGTTGCACAATTATGATGATGTTTGACAGCCGTAATATTGCTTGATTGTGTTCTCCCCTATGTGAAACCTAGGACTCGTATTTATAGGCACGCATGTTTCTATTAAGGAAACACCGGATCTCTTGGGAATCACACAGCTGTCAGATTGACTAACAGCTGTCACTTTGAATGTTCACTTGTTGATTAATAACACTTGTACTCAGAAAAATACAAGTGTTATTGCTCCGTGGAAACTTGGTCATCCGCAGATCTTATTCTTCCGCAGGTGTCTTGATCCTTTTGAACATGACTTGTTTCTTCTAAAGATAATGTACCTTCAGCAGCAATCTTGTATATCCGTAGTAGTTCACACTTGGATCTCTTGACTGGTGGATAGTTCATCCGTAGAAGATCTTCGGATGTAATGTTAGTAAGAAATATATCTACGGAAGAACAAAATGTTTATTCGTAGATGTTTCTTACACTTGGTCAATTTTCAAGAAATTGACTAAGTATAATATTTGATCCTGTAATTAACCAAAGTAACACACATATATATATATGGGTTAACCTATATATTCAATGCATATATATATATATATATATATATATATACTGATGGTTAGTTACAATCATTAATTACAAGACTTGATTAAAGTTCTAAGCCTATACAAAATGATCTAGACCTATACTATCTAGATCCAACAATACTCCTCCTTAGGCTTAGATCCTTGTAATCAGTCCTTCAAAACTGAAAGCTCTTTGACTCTTGCTATCATCTTGTTGTAGAAGTAAGATACAGCAGTCTTTTGATCATCGTACTTGTACTTGATCTTCATCTTGCTGATCTTCTTCAGAGTCTCAAAGCTCAAACCCAAAATGTCTTCTTCAGTAGTGACTAGTGAGTGTTTCCACTACACTTTCATTGTGCATAATTTCAAGCTCATCTTCCTCTGATATTCTGAGTTCTGAAACTTCTTCAATTGTAGTTCCTTTTAGCAGCCCAGCTTCATGCCTTCTTCTCTTATATGCCTTTGCATGCAGTTTGTCTATCACTTGAATCATATGCATATAATGGCAGAGATCATTCTGTGCTTTGTCATCTGTTAGTCTTGGGAAAAATTTGTCATGAAGATATGATGTATAGCTTGGATGAAGCATTTTGATCTCCACTGGGTCAAAAATCCTTATCTTTTCAGCTTTCTTCCCATCAGCATTTCTCAACAGCACTAGCTCTTTTGTTCTTTCAACATAGCCCCATTCTATGATGGGAGAAGAAAATTGATTTCCTTTGAATCTTTTGATGGACTCTGTGTTTTTGTTCATACATCCAACCCTCTTTAACATGTCATCATCTACAAGAGATGAGACTTCAGCTGTTCTTCTTTTCTTACTTTGTTTGATCTTTTTGTGCTCCATATCATCTCTCTTGGCTTGTTTGAGCACATCATCAATAAATCTAGTTTTCATTCCACTCACAGCCACAGAGAAGTCTCTTCCCCTAGAATGGATTGGATAGTTAGAAATGGGTAGACTTTGTAGATCTTTGATGTCTTGCTCAAGAAGACTCAATAGTGCTTCCACATGATGGAAGTAATGGATTCTTCTAGATGTCCTCTTGATGATTGCACAATCCCAGTCTGGATCATATTTCCAGGCCATAATCCTGTGTTCTTCCACAGAACTGGGAGTTGTGTTGTGGTCATATAGTTCGATCAGAGTGGACTTCTGCTCAGTTATTTCTCTAACTGTTGTTCCCAGAGGCCATACCTTTCCTGGGATAACTACCCTTGGCTCTCTGATCAGTTTATCTTTTTCCCTGTGTTGATCTTTGCTTTCCACCACAATTGGTTCAGCAACCATTTTGTTGTGATGTTCAACAGCAGGATTAGGAGCTTCAGTTCTGAATCTGACACCTGTATCAAGCTCCACTTTCATCACATGTTCCATCATTCTCCTCAGTTCTCCAGTTGTTCTGCCTTTCAGCTCATGTGGTTTGTAGTTGTGCCCTTGTAACCAGCAGGTCATATTGTACTTGCTCAGTTTTGCTGTGTCACAATGGCCCAAATCTTTCTTGATCTTCTCAACTGATTGATAGATGGTGAAAGCTTCATAACCACAGTTTGATAGAATGAATCTTGCAAGCTCAAACTCTTTCAGAAGATTCTTCATTTCAGTCAAGTTCATCCTCTCAACCATGTCATATGGGAAACCATGGTTTATGAGGGTCATGAACATAGTTGATTCAGGCCTCTCTTCCATAATATCATCAGTTGTTAGAAGGTCATCGGCCTTTGACTCTTTGAGTTCGGTTGGTGAGTCCAACTTGGTTAGATCATCCCATTCTTCATCACTGTCTTCATCTTTCTCAGAGATGGCCTTCACAGTAGATAAATCTACTGAAGGTGTGTGTTCATAAGAAGTGGGCTTTTGCTTTTTGGGAGAATCTTCTACTATGATCACCTTCTGTTCAGTAGCACCCAGGTACTTTCTCTTCCGTGAATAAAGAATTAAGTCCTTTGGAACTTCAGAGGAGTGTTGAGTTTGTTTGACACTTGGGGCAGCCCTTGATTCCAAAGCACTGATTTTCATTCTCAACTGATTAATCTCTTCATCTTTCTCATTGTGTGTTCATGATTTGAACGTAAACATGAGCTTGGATCTTAGGATTCATATTGATGATAACAAGAATTCAATGATTAGGTGCTAAAATATAATAAACAATGATGATGATGAACATGAAGAAGTCATACAATGATGATTAATGTTTGATGTTATTGATATATTGTTGAAATCATCATTCAAAAGAATAATGATATAATGTTGAAATCATCATCCATGAGGGATGATGATATATTGTTGTTGGTGATGAACCCTAATTCACCCTAACATGTGGTGAATTAGTCACCCTAACAAAGATGACATAGATTAAAATATATACTAGTCTAGTAATTACAATAATTACAAAATAAACCCTAGACTAATATTTTGTTGCTATTGTTCATCAAGTCTTCAACTTCAACAAACTTGAAATCTTCAATTTATTCTAAGGTAGAATTCCCAACAATACTCCCCCTAAATTGTAGATTTCCAATGTGAGTTGAAGCTGGATCTTGTTTTTGTTGAATAGATGTCCAAAGTCAAGAATGTTATTTTTGATGTGGAAGCGAAATCTTCAAAACTTCGAACGCCCAATTTTGTTTTGATTTGAGGTTATGCTTGCTTTCATAGCTTTATGCTAAACACTCTAATCCATATTTTCTTTTGATGTTGGCAGCCCAATTAATTAAATCCGAGACACCTTTTCTTGTTTTATGTGGAAGCCCAAATAATTAAATGTGAGGCCACCTTCTCTTGTTTTAATGACTAAGCCCACGTAACAAACCTAATGTTGTTCACGAGCCCATTTACAACACTAGGTTGCAAACCTAGTTTGATTCGGCAACCCTAATTAGGGCATCTAGGATCGCATTTGGCAGCCCTAATCACAAGAGCTGCTCACGGCAGCCACATTCTCATTTGGCAGCCTCATTTGGTCCCTAATTTGCATCCCTCTTTCGATTGCAAAGGACACGTATTGATTAAATCGCAACTCTAATGGGACAACCCTAATTGAGCAGCCCTTAGCCGCAAGAAACATCAATAGGCAGCCGTATTTTGGCAGCCATATTCGGTCGACACAAGCTGCCTATGGCAGCCTCTTTCATTCGCATTCTTGCAAAATCCGGATCGAGTCTTGTATTGTTGAGTTGATTGTTGAATAGCCTTCTTCATATCTTCAATGTTTTTAGCAATCTAACCAAGAAATCTCATCAAAATCAATATGAATCCACAACTCCAGCTCTGATACCACCTGTGAATCCAAGGATCTCCATTCAGGAATTATTAGTATTAAAATAAAATCAAATTAAAGATCGCGGAATTATCATTAATTGTTGTTTAATTGTGTTAATTGATATTGAAGAACACAAACACAAAGACACAGTAAATACGAACACAATAATTATTCAAAAGTATTTCATTAATTATCAAGTAATGATTACAAAAGAATAATTATGAATTACTATGAACAATGATTTCTGTGAATCGAATTAATGTTGTTGTTGATGTGACGGCGGCTAGGGTTGCACGATTATGATGATGTTTGACAGCCGTAATATTGCTTGATTGTGTTCTCCCTTATGTGAAACCTAGGACTCGTATTTATAGGCACGCATGTTTCTGTTAAGGAAACACCGGATCTCTTAGGAATCACACAGCTGTCAGATTGACTAACAGCTGTCACTTTGAATGTTGACTTGTTGATAAATAACACTTGTACTCAGAAAAATACAAGTGTTATTGCTCCGTCGAAACTTGGTCATCCGCAGATCTTGTTCTTCCGCAGGTGTCTTGATCCTTCCGAACATGACTTGTTTCTTCCGAAGATAATGTACCTTCAGCAGCAATCTTGTATATCCGCAGTAGTTCACACTCGGATCTCTTGACTGGTGGATAGTTCATCCGTAGAAGATCTTCGGATGTAATGTTAGTAAGAAATATATCTACGGAAGAACAAAATGTTCATCCGTAGATGTTTCTTACACTTGGTCAATTTTCAAAAAATTGACTAAGTATAATATTTGATCCTGCAATTAACCAAAGTAACACACATATATATATATGGGTTAACATATATATTCAATGCACATATATATATATGCTGATGGTTAGTTACAATCATTAATTACAAGACTTGATTAAAGTTCTAAGCCTATACAAAATGATCTAGACCTATACTATCTAGATCCAACACGACCCATAGTCAACTGGTGTAGTTTTTAGCACAATTGGGGTGTGGTCGGATAATAGCCTTGGAAGAGCAATCACTTCAACCGAGGGAAATCAATTAATAAAATTTAAGTAGACCAAGAAGCGATCGAGATTGCTTAATTTGCTTCCATTGTTGGACATATATGTGAATCTTGATCCACCCATATTATACTCGCTAAGATCAGCCTCAGAGATGAATTGATTGAATCTTATAGCAGCAGACACGCAAAAATTAGAATCAAAATAACCAGCTTCACATCTGAGCTCATTAAAATCGTAGAGAAATACCCACAAACCGTTGAAAGATGATTTTAATAGAAATAGTTCAGCCCACGGTTGTAATCTTTCAGATTGATCATGAGGCCCATATACATTTACAAGCATCAACTCCGACGATATGTTTTGATATGCCCCCTTTATCATTAAAGATATGCTATCCTTGATAGACACTACAAAATTTTCGATCATTAGGGCGACAAGTGTCGCCGTTATTAATGGCTATTAAAGATATGCTACCACTCAAATTTTCGATCAATCTTTTCGTAATACGGACGGTGTAAATAAACCTGCAGTTTTATGGATAAAAAAACGTTATGGTTTTACGTTACCCCTGATAAAAAATTACTTTACCGTTAAATTTTTCTTAAACTCAACAATTCATAGAAAGTTTTAAATCTAATAAATAAAGTCTAATAATTTATGAAAAACAATATATTTTATAAATTTTGGGCTTAAAACAAATATTAAAACCTATTATGCTTTGATACATTAGTACATTACCAATAATATAAAACCCAAAATACCCATTACCCATTACCCAATACACCAATAAGCTAAAAATAAAAATATAAAAAATAAAAATCAAAAAAGAATGGAAGATCTAGCAGCAGCAGCGCCGAGTAACTCAGCAACTTCAAGCACCACCTCGCCTGTCCGCTGCTGCAAGCGCACTGCCCACCTACGCGGCTGCGTCACTGGACCACCCACCTTCACCGCTAATTCACTCAAGGTAATAATTTTTACTCTATTAGACTATGAAATTGAGGATTTAGAGTTTATGATGTTTAATTTTTAATGTTTTGGTGTTATTTGTTATAAAAGTAAGGATATAAATACTTCGCTTTTAAGCTATGAAAAAACCAAAGAAGAGAGTTCCGAGATCTATTAGGTATTTGCTTAATTTTCTTTATTATTATGTTTTTTTATTTTATTTATATAAATATACGGTAAAAAAATCACGTTACCACTGAACTTGTATTCTAGATATTCCACTACATGTAAAGTAGTAACAAATGGAAGAATCACTTGTCAAAGCCATGTACTCCTCAAGTATCAGTCGTCCAACCACTAGGCAAAAGCTCAAGAACGAAAAAATGTGAAGAATTGAGCTAACTTTGACATGATATGAAGATATATACAACTTTCGCAAAGTTGAAGTGAACTGTAATATAAAATGATCACTCTGGTTTTTTCGGTTCAATTTTGTCGGTTATTTCAGTTACGATTCGATTATTATGGTTTATTGCACACCTCTAGTCTCTAATATGTAAAACACAATAATAAATTAACATCTAATTAATCTAATATATGAAAAAACAATGACAAAATAACATAATATTTCATTGTATTTTCTGATCGTTATTGTTTAATCTTAAACACTATAAGTGTTGATAAATATATTGGTGAAATAAAATCATTGTGTACTTCTAATTGTAAAATAAAATGATAGATAACAAGTTTATATAATTTATAAAAAAACAATGACAAAAATAACACATTGTGTCATTTTTAACATTATAAGTTTTGATAAATACATTGGTAAAAGTATATTATTGTGCACTTTTAATTGTAAAATACAATGATAGATAATATGTTTATATTATCTATAGAAATAATGACAATAACATAAAATGATCTAAAATGTAAAATAACATGATGAATACATATAAGAGATGATGTAAATTATATGACACAATGAACGTATATGACAGAATTAGCTAATATATTTGATATAATTACTAAAATAATCTACTCTCTTTAAAACAATAAAATGACACGTGTCAAGCTTAGAATTTTTATTGAACTTTTTAGTTTAAATATTATTTTTACTATAACACTACCCAAATAAATAACTCTTTTTCAATAAAGATTGTTGTTTTTCCGTATTATAAACGTGTGTATTCAACAAAATATGTTGTTAATATACATAATACATTTGAAGCTTCTCGTACGCTTGTGACTTTTGGGAGTATTGAAATTTGAGTCGATGGTAATCTTGACAGCCCTTCAGTGTCCTCGAATAATAAGTTGACTGTTACCTTCTTTTACTTTTTAATAAAAGAAGAACGACGTCACATAAATGATTGAATATTTGCCCATTAAACAAGTTGCTTTTAATTATGGTAAAACTTAACGAGTTATAACATTTTCTTTTGACCCTCATTCTCCATCCAACACGTTTATTCATGGAAGGTTTGAAGGAGGGCCCTTATGAGATCTTTTAGCAATCTTATCACTAATAAATCTTGTGATGGTTTATTGTCTATTAACATACTAGTTTATAAACGGTGTATTTGACGGTTAAATGAAAATTAACTTATAGTAAGTTTTTGTTAATATTTAAAATAATAAAAAATTAAGATAAGATACTATTGAAATTATATATAATTAAATACTTTAAATAATTAAACAATTACAACATTTTTTAAACTTTCATGTAAAAAATTATTTTTTAACATTCCATTTTATTAAAAAAAGGGTTAATTACATGAAAGGTCCTTGTGGTTAGGTCTGTTGTCACTTTCGGTCCACAGGTTTGAAAAACTGCAATGTCGGTCCAAAGGTTTGACAAAACATAACACACAAGGTCCCTGTTATAGAGGGAGAGTTAACTTTTCTGTTAACCGGGTGTAAAAATACCAATTTACCACTAAATATTAAAGTAGTTCTATTAAAAATTTAAATGATAATTGTAATGTTTATACTTAAAGCCTAATGTAATCAAAGCAATCAAAGAACTCTCAGCATGCATGCATGAAGTACAGAGTAAAATTACTTCGTAAGTTTTACACAACTCAAAGAAAATATGCTAAGTGTAAAATCTTGCGAAGCTAAATGACCAAATCTTCCGAAGATAAATGACCAAATCTTCCGAAGCCAAAGATGAAGTCTTCCGAAGCTTTAGAGCCAAAGTCTTTCGAAGCTAAAGACTGATTTCTTCCGAAAACAGATAAGATATGCTTTCTCTTGTCACTTTTTTGACAAAAGCTGAACAACTTTCCTCTGGCACCTCTGATGACTCACTAACTTAGATAAGTTGGTGAAAATGTTCATACTTTTTTCAACTGTATATTAAGGTTATTGGTCTGTAACTTTCTACTTTTGTACCTTTTATCCTTTTTGATTATTAGGATGTGAGCTATGGCTTGTCATAGTCACAAGTCAAAGGCAATATGTCTTTTGACTATACATTGATCTTGTTGTCTATATTAGTATTTCCAACTGGCTTTCAAAATATTACCGGTTATAGGATGTAGTATAAAGTGTCTCAAGTACTTGTATTTATCTTTATGCTTTGTAACACTTGTAATAGAACTTGAGAGCAATATACAACATTCTTGAAAACTAAATACTATCTTGCTCTTGTTATGTCTCATATTTACTTGTGTTCTTAGTATCAGAAAGAAAAACTCGGTTCCCTATTTGATCTGTTAAGTGTTCTAAGTCTCTCCTTATTGTGAAATTGATTATGTTGACCCCCTTCAATGGTCCTGCAATTGGTATCAGAGCATTTTAGGCTCTTGATTGTAAGATCTCACCATTTAAATCCTTTTATTTTCACAAAACATTTAACAACTCAAATGGCAGCTCTTACCAAGGCTGATATGGAAACCAGTATAATGACAAAATCTCCACTGATCACTCCTGATGGCTTTAATACTTGGTGCCAAAGAAATTAGAATACTTCATCAAGTCTCAATACAGCAGGATGTGGAGATCTGTTGTCTTAGGGCCTCATGTACCATGTACCTATTCAGCTACTGCTGGTGGTGGCATGATACCAAAGGAAGTGCCTGACTACTCGAAAGAAGACCGGAAGAAGATTAATGTAGATCAGCAGTGTTCAGCCCTTCATGTGGTTGAAAGGAATTACAAAGAACCACAACATCGTCTCATATGCTACCCTGAAATCTCACAAAAGGGTCCATCACCTTTCCAGAGACACCAAGGGAGAGCTACATTTAAGAAAGCTCATTCCAAGAGACAAGCTCTTTATAAGCCTTTTGTATCTATTGATGAAAGCAATGACAACTTTCTATTCACTCTTAAAGACTTGGACTGTATCCATCTAGATGATCTGGAGTACATGGAGATAGTCCAACAAATGGTACTCATAGAGCCAAGAAGTTCTACAAGAGGACAGGCAGGAAGTTTCCCAGCAATACAACTAGTGGAAAGTTTGGGCTGCGCAAAAGCAAGGTGAAATGTTACAAGTGTAACCAAATGTTACACTTTGCTAGAGAGTGCAAGGCACCAAGGACAAACGGTGGCCAAGCACAAACAAGACCAAACTACACTGATGGAGCTTCATGGACTGAAAAGCCCAAGCAGTAAGCTGCAGTTGTTGTTGAAGAAGGAGGCTTTGACTGGAGCTTCCAGATTTAAGATGCATCTCCAAACCAAGCACTGATGATTGATCATGAAAAAATCAAGGTATTGGAACATCTTTGTACTCCTGAATGTATTGCTAAAGTTAATAGCCAAGGTATTAGAACATCTTTAGAACATCTTTGAGTCTTTAAACATCTTAAAATCTGATTTTAAAAGAGCAAAAATGATTACAAACTTAAGATAGAAGATCTAGAGAAAACCATTTCAACTATTAAGTATGAACACATGAATTATAGAACTTAAATCAAAGATCTTATTACCAAGTTAACTGAATACCAGGATGACTTGTGATCAGCAAAGCCAGGGTAGAAAAATGTGTTCTTGAAAAAGAGACCTTCAAGAACATTATATCATCATCCTTGCATGCAAAGATGTATTATCAGAATAAGCAGGGACTGGGATCTACTGAGATAGCTCCTCCATACACTGTACTATCTGTAAGACCTCGAAGGTGTGGAACTTGTCAAGATGAGCTTCCTTTCATAGGCCCTATTCGGGAAGAGGATGAAGAAGAGGTAGTGAAGGATGTATCTAAGATGAGTGAAGAAGATCATCCTAAGAAGGGTCACTCTTCTCCTGAGGAGATGAAAGAACTAGGGACAACCAAGTCCAAAAGAAAGAACTTGATCAGAGCAGCAAAGAGAAGAAGAAAGAAGCCTCAAGAGATCAAGGCCACCTTTAACTCCAAGCAGAAATAAGTTTTTATCTCTATAGGATTTAATGTGTTAAAGAATGAAGAATTGACTATAGACTTTACTACCAGGAGTTCTAGTTCATGTCCAACTAATCCCTGTGAAGAAAAGAAGGCTGATCAGCTGTGCACCACTGCTACACAGCTTGAACCATCCAGTTCCAAGAGTAAGCATCACCCTAAGAAGCCTGCTGCATCATCTGTGAAGATGAAGATGAAAGTGGAGAGTGATCAAGCTCAGCCTTTTACTCAAAAGAAGACTCTTAGATGGAAGCCAGTTGATTGCATCATGTGTGGTGGTACTTCTCATCTCGCCAAGGATTGTCTCTACAAAGTACTATCCATATGACCAAGAAGAAAACTTCTGAGAAGAAGAAGAAGATGATAGCTTCGAAAGGAAAGTCCTTTCCTTTCAAAAGCTCCAAAGTGAAGAAGAAGACAAGTGAAAACTTGCATTCGGAAGAAAATTTGGTCTCGGAAGAAAGGAATGCTTCCGAAGCACTGGAGTCTGCTGCAGTGGATGCAAACTCTTCCAAAGGTCTAGTCACCAAAACTTACGAAGTCATCAAAACTTCTTAAGCGTTGAATGTCAAGTCTAATCTTCCAAAGATGGTGTGGAAGATAAAGTAAGACCATGTGACTAAAAGTTCTTCATCAAAAACAGGAAATGATCCTTAAAGCCTGAATATAGGATCAATCACTATTGCATTGTCTTTAATTCACTTTGACAAGCCCAAGAACAATAAGTCTTGGGTTTCTAAATATAACTAACCATCTTTTTTTGTGAAGGAACAGCTAAAGATCAAGAGAAATGTATGAATCATTAATAGTGGTTGTTCCAGACACATGACAGTCAATGGATCTTTGCTTAAAACTTTGAAAAAATTGGTGGAGAGTCAGTTTCTTTTGGTCGAGATTCAGGTGGTTACATTACTAGAAGGGGCAGGGTCATAAATGGTAAGCTCAGCATTGAGAAGGTAAACTTTGCCATGGAGCTTGGGTATAATCTATTGAGTGTATCCTAATTATATGATCAGAGACACAAGATGTTCTTTACTGAGCATGAGTGTATTGTTCTCAAGCCCATGGTGGTCATTCCTCAAGAGCATACCCTGCTCAGAGACCCCAAGAAAGGGAACATGTACAAGATGAATTTGCAGGAAACATCCCATTCAGGAGAAGTTTCTTGCTTTCTATCTAAAGAAAATAGCAATGAGTATTTTCTTTGGTATAAAAGAATGTGTCATGTAAATTTTAAAAACATGAATAAATTAATTAAAATGATTTGGTAATTGAAATGCCAAAGAAAGAGTTTACAAGTTATGATATTATGTTGCATTTCTGAAAGGGAAGCAACACAGGGTGTCTCATAATTAAAATGATTAGTTGTTTTTAGTTTTTTTATTGAACCTAGTGGCGAGATAGATAAAAGAGAAGGTGTGTGACAACGATGGATGTGTAACAACGATGGAAAATGTGACAATGGCATTAGCAGATTTGGGTGCGCGTCATGGTGGCTTCATGAACGACGTTGATAGAGGACTTGAAGCGCGCCTGATAGCAGTGGTTATGATAGCGTTGATATGTCACAGTCACAACTCCAAGGTGGTTGTGGCAACAACGATTATGGTGACGTCAACGATGGTGGTGGTAATGGTGACACAAGCAACGGCGGTCATGAAGGCCATGACATTTATGATCGGTAGGTGGTCGCAAATTGGCAAGACATGGTAGAAGTGGCAAGTATCTCGCAATGGTGATTATGCTGGTGTCAGTGGCAGACAAATGTGTCAGCGACGTTAGTTAGGACAACTAGAGGTGGTGATTATGGACTTCTTGTGCGCCATCAGCCATGACGATGTCATGTTAACAGAGAACGATAGGTTGTGGCATCAATAGACAATGGTGGTGGGTGGTGCTAAACCATTTGGATCTGCTTCAAGTTAGCAAGTTTAATTAGAATGACCCATTTATACCATTGTTACATTGTATAACTTAATTGATCCAAATCAACCCATGTAGCAAACAAAAATTACCAAGTCATTCTTGACATGTTAACAATAAGGGTAGAGTTATAGTAAAAAGGGTAGGTAATCTATCCACCAACCATCTAACCGATATTGATTGACTCTAAAAAATCTAAGAATGATTATGGACTTGATATGTGTCATTCTATTATTTTAAGAGGTGGACATTTTGGTCTTTGTGTCAAATACATCAGTTCATTGTATCATATATGTTTATTGTGTCATATATTTTAATCATTTGTTATATGTATTTATCATTGTATTTTACGGTTTAGATTATGTTATGTTATTATTGTCATTGTTATATAATTATATAAACTTATTATTTATCATTTTGTTTACAATTAAAAGTGCACAATACTAATGTTTTGTCAAAACTCATAGTGTTAAAAATAAACGCAATATGTTACTTTTGTCATTATTTTTTATATTATATAAACTTGTTTTATCTATCATTGTGTTTTACAATTAAAAGTATATAGTGATGTTATTTCACCAGTGTAATTTTTCAAAACTCGTAGTATTTAATATTAAACAATGAAGACCAAAAACACAATGAAATATTATGTTATCTTGTCACTGTTTTTAATATATTAGATTAATTAGTTGTTAATTTACTATTGTATTTTACGTATTAGAGATACACGACAATGTTATTCTATCATTATACTTTTTTAAAATTCATCATTTTAAGAAAACACAATAGTATTTAGAATAAGAGCATTGATAGTGGATTCTCCATCTTTATCCATATAATTACACTAAAAATCAATACTTTTCTTTTACCTTTTTAATTAAATAATAATTTTTATACATTTATCATTACTCTTTTCTCTCTTCTATACTCACAACCACTTTCAAAAATATTAAAAACTTTATAAGGATGAATAGTGATTCCTAAATATACCGATTAATAGTAATATTTTCTCTTTATTTCATTGAGAACCACTCAAAACCATTCTTTATAATATAGGAAACACACTCACGTAATTTTAGGGATTCCACTTTGAATGCTCTAACATAATAACTAACAAAAAGACACAATAAACTACACTAAAAGACACAATAACAAGATATGCGCTTCAAAATGTAAAGAATTTATTAAGATTTTATATAACAATACTGTAATTATTTTAAAGATAAAAACGCTCATTTTTTATGGTGTAGTTATTATATAAAATAATATCATACATAAAAGTTATGAACATTTAAAAAAACTAAGGGAATTCGTAACAATTCAACAAAAGTGGTATCTAACAAACTTTTTTCCACAAATTGATCCCAATAATTGATTAGAAAGATGAATGATTGAGATTACTTATTACACTTTTTAATTTAGAACACTTTGTATTTAAATATTTTTATCCTAACAATAACAGGGAAAATCTCATTTTCCCCTCATAAACTATGAGGGGTTACTAATGAGTTAGTTTTGATACATTAATCATATCTTATATTATTTTTCTAATTTAATAAAAGGATAAATGTGAGTGACACGTGTCAGCTCCACATTTATTATAATCAAACTTTTTTCGTTTCTTTTTTCTATTAAAAAACTATATTAATTATATTAATTACTAATAATATTATTTATTTATTTTTACACTATAATTAGTTTTTTAATAAATTAAGAAGGAGATATTTTTATTAATCTTATTTCTATAGAAATAGTTTTTTACAAAAAGATTTTTTTCTAAAAAATAAACTATTTTTACGTAATATTTTAAAATAGGTTTTTTAAATTAATTTTTTATAAAAAATAATTAAAATAGAAAGTCATAGTAAGGAAATTTTTAAAAACGAAAATTTTTAAAACTTATTTTGAGATAAATGTTTACTTTATCTTTGAAAAAAAAATTTAAAAAGTTCATATTATTGTTCTATTGTTTATAGTTATTACTTATACGTAATTTCAATTATATCATGTTTTAGTATATTGTTTATAATCAATAATTTTTCTATTTAATATTTAGTTTATTCAACTTGTGTAATAAACGAGTTTATAAAAGCTAGTTCATTATATGAGAGTGTCATTTCATATAACTTCAACTATTGCATGTGTATAATAGGAAAAATTCACATTTACCTATTCTTTGCGAATTCAAATAATTTAGAGAAATTATGAACAAATGACAGTTAAAGAAATGATCATTTAAAAAGTTCATTGGATAACTCATAACTATAAACAGAAACTATGAACTTTATTGTCAAAACTACACTGGTGTATGACATGAGTAGTGTGAGATGTTATAACTATATTAACCACCAAACAATCATTTATTCCTTAAAGCGTAGTTTAACAACTCTCATGCATAGAACAAACACGACCTTTGACACACGAATTATGTGGCTTAAGGTTGTGCGAAGTCCTCGGTTGTAGGTTTTAAATGGTTATTTTTAAATCCCCAATGTTTGGTCACCAAACTTAAAGTGGATCGATATTTGAGTGACATGTGGTTTTGTTATTTAAAACATATATGTTTAATCCATATATATGTGATCATATTTATAGAAAAGATAATTTGTAAATGTATTTAAACTTTTATATTTAAAATTCATTTGTCAACAATTTTTTTTAATTACCTATTATTCAATTTGAACGGAAAATATGCTTTGTTTTGGATTTGAACAAGTCATACAAGAAGTATTCTTGTGGCCCCACATGAACTTCTCATATTTTTTTACTTCAACTTATGACCAACGACTTTTTATTATTTACAAACAATTTTAAGAGAAGTGTATGAATTATAAATTTGTTACATAAGCTCATTTTTCAACCACACTTTATTTCTATACCACTACACGTTAATATTATACGCAAGTGGTTATTTTATTTTTACGGTTCCTTCACATAACACTACCTTGATTAAACGCAACTTTATGTGTATTAAAGTTACAATTAAGGCCCGGCATATTTACAGCACGATTAAACATGTTTAATAAAAATATATATATATCTTGTATTTTTTAATTTTTAAAAAATAATTATAATTTGATGCAAGACTCCGTTACTTCTCCTTCTATGATCCGCAAAACATATAAAGAAATTAAAACTTGAAATAAAGTAGTTAAACAAGTCGATTTAAATATATTAATTGTATCATCACTAACATGATAAATATGTTTTTTAGCCTTAATTACAACATAAATAACAATCTCACTTCTGAAACTCTTTTAACCATAATTTTGTAACTCGTATTTATAGAAACAAATAAGTTAGATTGCTAAACTAAATAAAGAGCATATATTTATTACCAAAAGGAAATTATATTCCAAAGGATATAACTCTACTAATTTCGATCACTCATCATCATCTCTAAAACACTAAAAAATCAAAAATAAACCTACAATTACTCTAAAAAATAACAAAACAAACGATGAAAAATCAGAGTTTTCACTTTTCGTATAACAACATCAAAAACCATAAACCATATTACCAAAGCAGTAATTTTAATTTTCCTACCACGTCACCAAATTTACCGTTCATGTGGGGGCACCCAATCAAACTTCGCCACGTAGCCGGGAAAAGGGCTGGCACGTGGCGAACGCATGGGGAATTCATCCGTACGCTTCCCATCTCTATCATAATAAATCACACCGGAGAAATCCAACGGCTGACATTTATCCCCCATCAGAATCTCCCTCCGCCAGACGCCGTCGTCTCCGCCGTCGCCCCTTAGGGTTCCGCCGCCTCCGCTCCTCCTTCTCCTGCGACTCACCCCATCGCCTTGCTGCTGATGGTGGCGATCAGCTTCTTCGGCCGTTGGATCACCGCCGACTCCGATGAGATCCTTGAGTTGTCCTTTAGCTTTCGAGATGCTACAATCGCTTGTTTAGCGCAGAGGATTAACAGAGTTGTCAACGATTGCATGACGCCGGTGGCGATTCGTTTGGTTTTCCGGCCGGGGGTGTCGTCTCCGGCGGGGTGACGTAGGGTTATACTCTTCATGATGGTTGTATGTAATGATGATAATAATAATAATATTTGAGAATGTGGAGTTATGGAGGGTGTATATATAGGTGAGAGGGATGAGAGGTGACCGATGATAGCCGGTGGTTTTGTAGGGTTTTACCGGCTCAAAGTGTTGTATTTTTAGATGTTTTATTTATTATTTATTATTTGGCTTATTGCATCACCATATGATTAATCAAAGAGATGATAGAGATTATGTGTTAAAAATAATTAGCATGACTTTCTGATTAATTATTTATGTATAATTCTATACTAGGGCTGTTCAAAAAGCTCGCGGCTCGTGGCTCGCTCGGAGCTCGTTCTGAAAAAGTTCGAAAAAAGCTCGCTCGAATCGGCTCGGTTTATAAACGAGCCGAGCCGAGCCGCTCGAATTGTAAACGAGCCGAGTCCGAGCCAAGGGCGGCTCGCTCGTTGGCTCGTTAACTGGCTCGACTAAATATGTAATATATATATATATATGTGTGTGTGTGTGTGTGTATATATATAATATTTATATATAATATTATTAAAATATTATATATAATTTGAAAACGTAAGGCCGTTCTTGGTTATTCTTATGGAGTTTATGTATTTACCATAATCATTATCTAATTTCTTAGCTATTATAATATTATTATAATAGCACTAACCTAATCAAAATTCAAACCTCAAAAACTCAAATGTTGAAAACGTAAGTATATCTACATTCCACAGCCTGTTGAAATTGAAGTTTGAAAACCCTAACTCCACTCCCGTCTCCCACAGTCCCACTCTCCCTCGAGCAGCCGACCGTCACTCCCTCCCCACCGGCCATCGCCCAGCGCCTGGTCGGCCAGTCGCCCACGGCAGTCACCACTCACCTACTCACCGGTCTCACGCAGTCACCACTCAGCTACGCTCTTGGCCGCCGCCTGCTTGCCTAGCCCTCAATCGTCGACAAGTTAGCCGACGACGAGTCGACAAGTTCGGTGCTTGCCTACCTACGAATCTGCGATTTGGGTCAGGTATATCTTGAGAGAGGTGTATTAAATTTTCTTTTAAAACCGAGCCAAACAAAACCGAGCCGAGCCAGCTCGGTTTAAAACCAAGTCGAGTTCGAGCTCTACTTTTTAGCTCGGTTGTAAATTCGAGCAGAGCCGAGCTGGCTCGGTTTATAATTCGAGTCGAGTCTGAGCTAATCCTGGCTCGGCTCGGCTCGGCTCATTAACAGCCCTATTCTATACAATATTTTGGTAAGCATTATTGACTTCTGTTTATGCAATGAATATAGATTTAGTTTATTTTATATATATATATATATATATATATATATATATATATATATATATGTATGTATGTATGTATGTATGTATATATGTAGTGAAAGATTAATATAATTTTTAAGGGATAACGATTTAATTCAAGTCTTATTATTCTTTATTGACCCTTATTTTTTGAACGGACGCTCTCTTAATAAAATTTTTCAAAACCAGGCGTATATGTAAACATACTAATGGCATGACCCGTCCTATGTTTTGGAGTTGTAAATTTTAAAAAACTTAATTATAACAATTTATATATTAGTACTAACTAGCCGAAAAGAATTAATACATGAAACTCTTATTAAAAAAAGTGTAAATAGAAAAAAATACTAAAGTGGACAAAAATTCACACTCGATCCGAGTCAACAATTGCCGCCCCGTGGAGCCCGCTACCAAGTGTTGCCCTAGGACCCCCATTTGCTCACGAGGCTACTACTTAACTAGGGGTTGATCTGGTTGTTAAGGGTCGTTCAAAAACAAGTTAATATATCGGTTTTAGCTATTTTTATCGTGTAATGGTACGTAAGATCCTTTTTACGGGGAATTTAGAAAAGGGCATAACAAACAAACTTGATTAACTTAAAGACACAAACTTTAAAAGTAAATATTGAAACTTTGGATGAATTCACTAAGGGGTTGTTTGATAATATCTGAATGATTAAGTGCTGAACCAATAAGAGGTCTGAACCATTAAGTACTGAATCATTAAGAAGTCTGAACCATTAAGTACTGAATCATTAAGAGGTCTGAACTATTAGAGCTAGTATATCGTTTAACTATTCAAAGGCAAATGTCGACCAATTCAGATAAAAGGTCTTAACCATTCAGCATTAGACCTCTTAACCATTCAACATTGGTATAATGCTTAATCATTCAGAGGCAAATGTATTAACTATTCAGACATTTGTTTGCGAAACAAACAGTCTGAACCATTAAGTACTGAACCATTCAAACATCTGAACCATTAAAACGCTGTCAAACAGCCCCTAACCCAAGTGCAAAAAGCAATTAACTTTATAATGAATTTAATAATTAATAAGAAAACAACCACTTTCGGGTTTCAAGTTTTATAAGATCAACGGTTATTAAGTTTAACTTAAGGTTGCATAAACACGACTCAAGATCTTCGCTTTGGATTATAGTGATAATCAAGAAAAAAATCTTTTAAGATCCGTTCATTCATAAAGTTATCAATTCACCTGATGAATTACTAACACAAGTGTAAAAACAATTAAATTTAGAATGAATTTAATAATTAATAAGAAAACAATCACTCCTAGGTTTCAAGTTCTACAAAATTAGGGGTATTACACTTATAATATTTATACTACCTTATAATGCATTTGGAAATTTAACTTTTCATTAAATTTTAAGACACATAATAGGGAAATTTTGGGTCATTAATAACTTTGGTATTAGTGATCGAATTGGGTTATTTAAATATATTATTATTTTGTTTCAAAGAATAATTAAATAACAAATAGTGTGTTCATGTCATGTTATTCTATGTTTAACAATTAATAGTAACTAGGTGAAACCCAGATCGCGCGTTGCGCGACATTGCATTTTTTCGAACTGTTTTTTACATTGGATGTTGCTAGTGACTGGCAGATACATTGTACTACTACTATTATTTACATGGTGCACTGCTGGTTATATTCTGTTAGCAATGCTGCAAAATTAGAGGTTGGTTACATTCTATACAGGTAGATGACCCGTTTCGGCAAAAGAATTTGTGGTCCTTGTCATCATCTTGGTCGCAGCAAGTTGTTTGGCATGGTAATCAAAAAGGTTGCGACTCCAAAAGTTTTTTGTCGCAGCTTGCTAGTCTGCCTTTGTTTTCTTTCCGGTTGGTGGACCTGTGATGTTAGATATTCTGTTTAATATTAAACGGTAATATGCATGTTTTGGTGTTAGATTTTGTGAAGTTACTTCTTACTTTCTTTCTGAAATAGAGGTTGTTTTGTTGATGAGTTTGCCTCAGATCTGCGTAGCGACCAGGTCATTGATGGTGTTGTCGGTGCAGGAGTGTTTGTGGTGGGAATGCCTTCTGCTGTTACGTCAACTCTTATCACGGTACAACGTAGGGTTGTTGTTCGGTTGTTTTTGTTTGCCTGGATATGGAAAACAGCCTCCTTGTTTGTCATGCTATGTAAAGTGATGTCAGGATTTTCAGTTGCCAGCAAATCCTCGCATGTCATTCCAGCAAGTTTTGTAAATGGTTCGTTGAAGATTAGTGCTGAAATGCTGCCTGTATAATCAGAGATTGTAGCGTTGATTCGGTATCCGCATAAGAATTTTGCGTTAATTGTATATTTGAGTATTAAGTCGAAATCAATTTGGTATTAAATGATGATTTTTTAAATAGTATAGGATTCTGGTGATTTAAAATTTGATATTGAATAATGAAGTTTGGAAAAGTGTGGAAGTGTACATTTCTGCTGCGTTGATAATAGTTCCGTGACTTGAGCAGAACCATGTATCTCCTGTTTTCATGAGGCGTTGATCACAGCTAGGGCATCCTATATTATGCCATTCTTTATCCGTATGTATCTCAAATACTGCTGCTTTGATGGTGAATATATTTCCCTGAAATTGTGTTGAGTTTTAGAAGATTGGATATTACAGTAATAAACCCATATTTGTTATGAATAAACGTAAGACCTATACACAGAACAGGAAATGTTGTTTGCTAAAACAGGATATAAACAATTTAAACAATTTGATTAATATTGTCATTTAGGCAAAAAAAGATGTAACAATGCAATCGTATAACAGTGATATCTTTGGATATTGTTTGTGTGGGAAAACAATACTGTACATCATGCGTAGATAACCTTAAAATAACTATCAGAAATGTGAGGTATTGGTAGAGAGCGAAATATATGAGATCATTAGTATGATGTTTTGGAAGAACGTAATTATCTTTAGCATTACTCAATATGGGGGGGGGATAAAGTAGGGTTATGATTAAGTGCAGACTTACCTTAAGTTCTTTTGGTTCCTTTGCCTGTAGTTGTGATATAGTTGTGTTAGGCCTTTCGGATCCTGGTTGCTGTAGTCCTGTTTCGTGATGTGTTTCTGCAGTATTTGTATCGGGCCTTGAGTTGTCAAACCTGCCAAAAATAGAAAGTTTATGCATTGCTTCATGTAATTGTGAAGGTTTGTGTTTAACTTTGTTTGATTCTTACATGTTCAAAAGGAACTGGTTTCCACTGTTGATGGGTTGACATAAACATGGGTTGCGTTTGTTGATTGAAGTTGAAGTCTACCTGTATTTAGAACCGTTATTAATTTTTTTTGGTCTTATAGTTTAGTTGTGCGTTATTTTTTACCCATGAAGTCGGTGAGTCTTAATGCAGTTAGTGCAAGTATTGTAGGATGTGATGATGCCTCAATTGCAATCCTTGGGAGTCTGGTTGTTGATGAAGCAATTTCCTCCCATAACTTTATGGTAACATTCTGGTTGCTGCATTTTTTTACAACAGTATTTATTGTGAAAAATGTTGTATTAATAATTGTAGTGTATTGGAAAAATCTATAGATTGTATCAATGATCGTTTCTGTGGGTTGTTACCTGCAATCCCTTAACGTTATGATGACATATGGCTTTCCATTATTTGTGGTGTTATCCCGTATTTGTTGTAGAATGCCAATATAATCTGCACTACAAATTTAAGAAGTTATTGGTAATATGTATGTCATTTACTGCTGTAAAGAGAGCAAAATTTTTGGTGTGATTACCTAAAATCACTCTGTTTTGTGCTTGGTTTGGATCCTTGCTTTTACTGTGCAATGCGTCAAGTCTTTGTCGGTTCACAAACTCGAAATATTGAGCTGGAAGTTCAGGAGTCTCTGGTATAGGAGTGAAAACAGATGCTGACCCGATTCGCATGTAAGCCGGATGTGATAAGGTAGATGTATACTTGTCTGGTTCAACGCATGCGTATCCATTAATTTTGTAGCATTTATGAACTTGCAGCTTTGATGTAACTGTTCTTTGGTCTCTTCCTTTAGCCATAGCCTGAATGCCGATGCCCTGTTGTATAAACAATTAATATATTAAATGTAGTTACATAGTTTTTGGAGTTGTATTTGTTTTTTTAACAAACAATGAATCAAAAAATCAGGCATACTTTTTGGCGGAATAAGTATCGTTTTTTAAATAGGGAAGTACCTCTTTGTCAACAAACACATAGCAGACTTCGTTATCACGGAATGCGGGTTTCCAGCAACGAACAACACGAATTTCCGATTCTGGTGCAGGGCCGCCAGGCCTAAGCGTTGAAATGCCACTGTCTTCCATCGAATATTACCTATAATAAAGCAAGATTTAGTAATTAGTGAGGTAATAATAAGTGATTATTGCAGAGCAAGAGGCTTATTTTTGCACTACTAATAGAAATAGAATATTTATTGTAAGTCTGAGACAGACCTGTTTTTTTGTTACCTCATCTAATAACTTTGTATAAACAATGTTTAAAAATTTATTATTACTGTTATCAATGTTTTTTTTGTTAAAATTCTAACAGAGTTGGGGGTGGTAGCTCGCGAAAGTGCAACATAAAGTTGGCCATGTCCAAAAATTGGTTCGGGTAAGTAAATTCCAATTTTATTTAGACTTTGACCTTGACTTTTATTAATTGTCATTGCATAACACACTCTTATGGGGAATTGTCTTCTTGTAAAAACAAATGGTAATTCTTTTGTGTTATGAACGAAGTTAATCCTTGGAATGTAGACTCTACTCCCAGTTGATGTACCTGTTATTATGTATGCCTCTATAACACGTGGTAATAACTGAGAAACTAATAATCTAGTTCCATTACACAAACCATTTTTTGATCTATGTTGCGGATTAACATAATGGGGGTATTCTTTTTCAGTTTAACACAGTGTTTTGGAATACCATTGAAATTTAAAGTATTTAGATATTCAATAGGATACATCATGTCAATGTCACCAGCATTCGCAGAATATAGGACCATTGAATCTGTAATTAAGTAGGAAACATAATCGCCTGGTGATAAATTTAAGACAATATCATTTATCTCATCCACAGTCTCGTTTTTTGGACACATAAGCGCTCGTTCTGCCATTGTTGTTGCCATCGGGTTGAAAAGGTTGTTGTCGTCGTAAACAAACCTAACCAGATCAAATATGGCCAAATCACTGTCTTCAATCACCATTTCAGCCGGGATTTGAATAACTTTGGTATCTGCATGTTTTGGGACCGTTTGTTCACCTTTCTTACCATTTCCAATTCTTAGTAACCATTCGGCGAACATCTGTGTGTTAGCCGGTGATGATGTGTTTAAGGATGACGTTAGAACTCTGAGATTTGTGGAAAGGATATGTACAACAAAATGTTTCCAAAGGTATGATCTTGGAAGAGATGAGGCAATGATTTCCTCTTTTGTACACTTTGGTTTAACCGGTAATGTTTGTCTAAAGTCACCTCCTAACAATACGGATTTTCCACCAAAAGGTACGTTTATGTTGCCTGTTAAATCTTGCAAAGTTTTGTCTAGTGATTCAAAACACCTACGATCACTCATCGGTGTTTCATCCCAAACAATTAATGTAGTTTCTAAGAGAAGTTTGGCTAAGTTTGTATTCTTCTTGATATAACACACTGATTCGTCATTCAATTCAAGTGGTATCTTGAACCTTGAATGTGCAGTACGTCCGGACGACAATAATAATGATGCTATTCCTGATGTTGCAACTGCCAAAACAATGTGACCGGCTGATCTTAATGCTGATATAATAGTCTTCCATAGGTAAGTTTTTCCAGAACCACCATGACCATAAACAAATAGTAAAATCTATGTTGACCTCTCAAAGCTAAATAAGACATGATCATAGGCCGCTTTTTGTTCTGGTTGGAGGTTTGCTTTTAACGACAGATGTTCACGGTGTAAATAACTTTTTTCTTCAAGTAGCAAGACATTCCTTAAAACAGACATTGTACTTTCTGTAGGTAACGGTAATCCGAAATCTGCTAAAGACTTTGGGCTAGTGTTTGAATTTAATAGTAATTCAAGCTCGCATAAGACAAATTGTTTTAAGTCGGAGTCATTAATTGATCTGTTTGAATGACGAAGGCTAGCATCGATATTATAAGCCAAATCATCAGCCATACTTTTCCAGGTGGCATCCCATAGCGTTGTTGGATTCGACACATTACAAAACAATAGTATGTGAACGAATAGTAGCCTTAGCTGTGCAGATGTTGCCCATTCTGTTGCTTCAGTGATAGTACCTAACCATTCTTTACCATCCCCTATTAAGCCCAATTTTTCGCACGCCTGCCTAAAAGTTGCAAATATTTCGCCTGTTACAGTACGTATGTCTGCAAATGAACAACAACCGGTTTGATGAGCAAGTAACATTCTTAGGTAGAACAGTTCTCCACATGTAGGATGTACGTAGGCAAGTTTACCGACAGCAGGTGTTCGTTTAGATGTTCTTTTAATCCATGTTTTTGAAGACACATCCCATCTGTACTTTGAAAGATAATCAATGTAGCGAAGATGTAAGCCATTATTCGAAGTTGATTGCTGAAAATGTTTTTCTGTAACATTATTAGCTAACCACTCAGTAAGCGTAGTCTTGGATGTATATTCATTGTTGATAACGTCCACTAAGTTTTGTGATTGCCGAAATGTGAGATTTTGTTTGCCTTCTAAATGTACGGCTAAAATCTGAACACGCGGATTTCGGTGATGAATTGGGAAGGTGAAGATCCGCCATGAAGCCTCATGAGGACATATAAACCGGCCGTCAAGATAATTTTTAATCTCGTCAATAACCTCTGGTGTATCATGCGTACTACCTCCAGAATCACCAATATCCTTAGTCACTGTAAAGCGAACCCTGTCTGCACCTTTTGAGATGTATTTGAAAAGATATTTTATAAGCATACTCCAACCGCAATATTCAACATTAATATGTGCGTCAAAATGCAGAAGAAGTTTTCTATCGTACGGAACAACAAATCCATTATCTAGGGATACGCCACGTTTCAAATGTCGGCGGTTATCGTTACGCCTTTTGTAATGTATGTAACCCCCGTTATCAATACGTGTTTGCAATTCATAACCCTTGGGAAACGATTTTGAGCAGACACCGCCTTTCATACACGGTGAATTCAATCTTGCCAATCCACACGGACCATGCAACATAAAAGTTGTTACAATCCTGTGTAATGCAGCATCGGTTGTTAGATCAGGGAGTTCGGCACTTATATAGCGGTCCACATCTTCTGGATTACGTATACGGCATTGTTCTGTGACCCATAATAACGTATGACAATGGGGGAGGCCTCTTTTCTGGAATTCAATAGTGTAAAGCTCTGAGGTCAAATGGAAATTTTAACTGAGTAAAAACAACATTTCATGTGAACGGTATATTTCTAAATTAGGAATAAGATAACATAGATTAAGAGTACCTGCAGTTACATCACCAAATGGTTTCACTCTATTCAAGTATTTTATGAAAGATCGTACTTTCATTTGGAAGACCCTCGCTATGATGTCAGGTCTATCCTGTACACATGAGACACCAGCAGCTGAAATCTCTCTAGTAATCTCAGGCCATTTGACATTACACGTGAATGTGATGAAGTATTGCGGGTTACCGAACACACGACATAAAGCCAATGCATCCTGATAATGTTTGTACATGTACCTTGGGCCACCGGTGAATGATGATGGTAACACCACACGTTGACCTACATTACGTGCCTCTATATCACCATGACAAATAGCATCCTGCACCCCGTCAAGGAATTCACATCGAAAATCTTGTTGATTATTTCGTATGTACTCAAGCCGTGAATGTTCAACATAAACATACGCATCAACAATGTACTGTTGGAAGAGGCGACCAGCATGCAAAAGATGTGTATATAAACCATGGCGGTCGTGAATTTGATAGCGGTAAAACATGGATGGCGTCAGATTACGGTCTTCTGTTTCTTCACTCACTGATATTTGTAGTTCAGGAGACCATCCTTGTTCTGCATAAGGGAACAGGAGAGGATATTGCAGTGGCATGTAGGCGGGGTGAAGTTTGCTAACTCTATGTGGTGAGTTGTCCTTTCCGCGAATAATGATATCAAAATCATCTGATGCAGATTATGAATCACAAACAATTGCGCCGATAACACCTGCGGAGGGGTTGTCATACCTTCTATCTTTTTTACGGCTAAAAGCTTAATGGAGAAGTTTGGAACCACAGGCTGGGCACATAACTCTTTCGCCGTCCTAAAAATTTTAACATATTCATTAACCTCATCTAGCATTTCAGTTAGTGCCGATACAGTAGCAACAGACAAAGCTGAAGTACTATCATCATGGAAGAACCGAAGTCTGTTTAAAATCTCGTTTTCACCATCGAAGACATACATCTGTAAAAATCTAGGCCGATCGCCAGGGGTTGGGCACACGGAGCCAATCCAATGAGAAACTTGACCGGTAACACGGAAAACATACGGAGATCCACCTTGATTGACAGAATTATCGACAGTAGCACCAAAAGATGTCATGGAAAACATTGCATTATAAGCGCGAATATTACATATAAAATTAGGGTCAGAGAAAAGCGATTTGAGTAACTCTGGAGGTTGCACGGGATAATGTAGAAGCACTCTTCCAGCGTTGCAACACCTGTGATATCGAGGTCTTTGACGGGTAGGAAAAGATGCCAAACGTTCATCATACCAAAAAAGTGCGCCGCAAAACTCACAAACCTTATCACAGCTTCCCAAATCTGCATAATCAGGAGAGATAATCGAAGAGCTGTCATCACTCATTGTACGATCCAGGGCAACGCCAGATGGTGAAGGAACATCCTGTATAGTTTGCGAGTCAGGACACACAGAAGATCAAACCATTGATATACGACGTAGAGATTGTAAACGGGTTTGACTTCCAGGCTCAAACCCTGAGATCGAAGATGAAGGAGCACCCAAAGGAGCTATTTCCTTACGTCTACGTTTAGGCATTGGATCCTAAAAAAGCAATATAAATAATAAGCAAAAATACAAATTCTTAAGCTATAAAAAGTGCTTTGCAAAACTCACAAACCTCATCGCAGCTTCCCAAATCTGCATAATCAGAAGAGATAATCGAAGAGTTGTCATTACTCATCATACGATCCAGGGCAACGGCAGATGGTGAAGACACATCCCGTATAGATTGTAAGTCAGGACGCGCAGAAGATCGAAGACTTGATATACGGCGTAGAGATTGTAAACGGGTTTGGCCTGCGGCCTCAAACCCTGAGATTGAACATGAAGGAGCACCCAAAGGGGCTATTTCCTTACATTTACGTTTAGGCATTGGATTCTAAAAAGGCAATATAAATAATAAGCAAAAATACAAATTTTAAAGCTATAAAAAGAGCCATAACGCCAAACATAAATCGTGAAACAACCTTTTTTTAGCGGTAGTCAAACACTATTATCAAAGTCATCTCAAATACAACTACAGTTCTAAAGATTCCCGTAAGTAAAGGCATATTAAATTCAACAAAAGCATTCTACAAATGCATATACTTTCACTTTAGTAAAAAAGTAATGACATATATCATATGAGAAGATACCTGCGTATAGAACCAAGACAATGCATAAACTGTTGATAATGTCAAAAGACAGCACCGCTACAATCAAAAGACAGCACCGCTACAAGAAAATATAAAATATATGACAACATTAATGTTAACTGTTACAGAAACATTAGAAAAAGACAAAAGAGATATAAGTGTAAAGAAGATGAGAGGAAAAGGATATAGTTATACCCGACCCACAACCCACAAATATAGCAGCGGTATATTCACCTGCATAGCGAGTAAATTTAATTAGCAAAATCAAGCTATTTAAATTGAAAGGGCAATAGACACGTCAAATAATTTGAAGAAAAACCCAACGGCTAACCTTCACCAAGCCTGAAGTCTGAAGTTTAAAAAAATATTAATTCCTTTTTGTTAAAACTATGTAAAATGAACAACTTAACACACAAAAATAATACGTGCATTATCTAGTTGTACCAAACCACCGAGTCTTGCAACTATAGTTGAATACACTATTAAAGTAACATATAGGATAAGAACCCATCATCAAAAAAGGGACAAAACGTTTAAAAAATATCGAAGAGACCAATTCGATTAAGAGCATAACAACCAGGTGTGGTAGTTCAACAACAGCCACAACGAAATCCCAAAAGGTTCCAGCAGTAATATCAGCACTAAAAAGATGACCCGCCACAATAACAATAAACTATACCCAACCCAAACAGCAGTAATTGATGAAAAAATGAAGAAAATGATTCATATGATATATAGAAACAATGATAATGAGGATAATATTATAACAAAGAAACAACCTAATATCCACAGGCAAAAAGTAAATTATTTGAATTTATTACAAATAAAAAAGACTATTAAGTGACTTTATGACAGCTAACATCTCAGGTCTCAATTATTGCACATGAAAGAATACTTTAAGAACCATTTTTGCAACTTTCAAAACTTCATTTCCAAAGATTCTATTTCACCATCAATTCACATAAAGCTGATAAACCCTCTCATCACCCCAATTTCTTCCCCTTCATCTCAAAAACCCACATCAAATCACCAACTCAAAAACCCTAGAAGACCTCCTGTTAGACACCATCAACAGCATCTCAGACGACGAATACGATCAAGACGATGACGAAAACAACAGGAGCAGCAAAACCCAGCTCGCGAAAGAGGAATCGAAGCTCGAAAAGGAGGTGATCAAGATTATTATGAGTGGGAAGATGGAGGAAACCCTAAAACCTAATTCGGGTTAGCGGTGACGATCGGTGAGCACCATATTTGTGCCGGGTACCATGTGGAACCCGGGTCGGAGCATCGGGTGTAGGAGTGGCATGGGCATGTTATGTTCTGCAGCAATCGAGGTGCCATATTTTTGGGAAATCTGCGCGGTGAGTTTTCTTAAGTGTTTGTGTCAATGATGGTGGCTTGTTTCTAACTGGGTGAAAGCGATTGAAAAAGCAAATGATGAAACAATCAAATGGGGGAAACTACAACTTACAGAGTGAATCGTTGAGATTATTGGATGGGGAGCGAGAAGATGAAGATGAGCAGCAGGAAGAACGAAAATGGAGCTTTTGAGGATCGATTTTGCCTCTGAAATCTTGTCGCTTCTCGGGAGGTAGAAGATGAAGATGAAGATGAGCATTGAGAAATTGGGGGCTGTGCGAATAGAAGTAATCTAGAAACACGAATGTCACTGTTAAACTGTTCATAGCTGTTCACTGTTCATCACTTACTAATTTCATATTAGATAATGTACCGATGATCATAATACAATGTTGTGCATTTGATAAAACTTTTCACATGTTTTTAACGTATTCATTTTAATTGATATCCATAACCTACCAAGTACCATATATCTGTAACTGTGTTATAAAGGTATAACAACGCATCGCTCAAACATGTATAGATATCCACAGAAATTCGAGTGCCCGTATTATTTAACTCACTTTCTTATAAACTTTAAAAAATAAGCTACGATGAAGTGTGGGTCTAACCCGCTAGTTAAATATCTTAATGTTAATGTATTTGTGAACTGTTATTTATAATCATATAATATTATATAATTTCCCTACACTATAGTTCCAAACCCTAAAGTGACAATCATAATTTGTCTCTCTCAGATGTCTTAGAGATAGAAGATGAAGGTACGAACTTTATGCTCGTTAACCCCATGATACAATATTTTACGATTAAATACAGGAATTTAATGGTCACTTATCGTCTACCATGTTGTCTGGTTTCGTATTTGCGGACGTGTTTCGGTTTAGTTGCTGACAATTGAGTTGAATTGAATTGGTGTTTTTGTTTTATGTAATTGGTATATACTGGCAAATCACACTTTCATTTAGTAATGAATCGATTATTTTGGCTTAGTATGTATGGTGTTTGGATATGTACCGATAAATAACTCTTTCGTCTATTTGTTATTTTTGTTCTTAATTTATTGACCTTGATTGATTTGGTGTTTTTGTGTATGTATAATACACGCCATATGTTTTATGTTATCTCCTAGGGCATGTACGCCTTTGTTTTAAGACTATCATGTTTCAAGACTTAAAAAGAGATAGGAATCATTGAATATTAACCGATTTTTAAACTTAGTTTCTTTTAGAGTTGGTCAATATATATTCGAATTGGATTAAAAAAACTAAAAATTTGATTCTTAATTTAATTTGAGTTGAGATCACCGATCTGAAATTTGATTTCAGTTGAAAATTACCATCACTTTCTCTCTCTACAAAGAAACCAAAGTGGTAACTATGATGAATATTCTCTTTTCTGCGCCTATAAACACATGTGGAAGCAGGTAAAATGAAAACCTTAAAAACCGATGGCAAAATCATCAAAAAAACCGATGGCAAAATCATCAAAAAAACAAAGGCAACTGCTCATTTCAATTGCTCTATTTACATTATATAATGTTTATGTTTACTACTATATAATACATAAGATTGGGTTAGAGTTGTCATTTCAACAATAAATAAAGACTTCATACAAAGAGTAAATACGTAAATTCCTTCTCCGCTAACCTTTTATTCCATTTTTGCCCCTCTTCAATAGATTCTTTCAATTATTTCAATATCCATTCAACGCATTTAATCATCTGATCCTTTTTCACTCTTTTTCATTACCTTCCATGCAATCATCTGATCATGGGAGCAACTGAAGCAGTTGAGTATATCGTCAATTCATGGCGGGGTGAGATGAAATATTATACAATTCAAAAGCTTGTCTATAGTTTTAAATTGTAATTTGTCGTAAAGTTAGAGAGCCTTTCTTTTCGTTTCAGCATGCCTTTGGGTGTTACTTGTATTTGTAAGTTAGATTTTTTTAATATTATTTAAAATTTAAAAATATATCTTACTTATATTTTATTTTCCTTTTTATAGCTTTTAAAATATACTATTTTCTTAAATTTTAAATATATGTAATTTATGTTTCGACCTAAGTTTCATTCAAAATGAAGACATGTTGAAAATAATGTATTTTTACTTTTTTTATTCTTTAATTCACTTTCATATGTATTGTTGTCATTTTTATTTTTATCTTAGTCTCCATATACATTTTAGTTAAAATCAACCGAGTCAGATGTAATATGTTGTTTAAATTTTAATTTTAGAATATACCATGGCGATGAGATTTTTATACCTATGTTTTGACCAAAATCTAGTTGTCAAATATAATATATTTTTAGTTTTCAAGAACAACTTTTTGAATATACATTTTGCGTCGTACGTATTTGACCTACGTTTCAGCATAAACTTTATTAAAAATCGAGTCGCTGCATCGCGCGGGCAAAACTCACTAATATGATATAATAAGCCACTTTTTCTTGAATATATCATAATAGAGTCACATGTACACGAATGTTTCAGCGTGAATTGCAACTTCTGAACAGTGGCGAAGCTTGAACCAAAGCATAGGGGGGCGGGGGCGAAAGTAAACTATTTTAGGGGGGGGGGGGGGGGCGGAATCTATTTTTATTAAAAAATTTCCACTACCAGACCAAAAATTTACACCATCGAGCCGAAAATTTACACTATGGACGAAAAAAAGAAGCCCCCCCCCCCCCCCGGCCCCCATGAAGCTTCGCCCTTGCTTCCGAAGACATGTAAAAACTATAATAGCACAAACGAAATGGTCATTTACCGACCTACATTCCCAAGTAACAGGACCCCAATTATGGCATATGTTGATTTCAAGACCATTGCTTCCAACATAATAGTTACCATAAAATTAACTAACAAAAGAGGTTATAATACACGTGAAAACAAAAGGTCGTCATTTAAAGGTTTGAAAGAGACCACGATCGGTTAGCATTTGTAGCAAACTTGTGTTGCTAGTTGCTACACACAGGGACATTTACCAAAGATGGCCTGTAGTGTTCACTAATTGTGAGGTTCTTGGATGATCCTTTGAATATGTGACCACTTTCAAACTAAGATTATTTCGGTGGTCCCTCAAAAAACTTAATCGAATAAGACAAATGTTTAAGAACAAATGTGTGACTTCTTTAAAATTAGTACTAAAAAACTGATCAAACAATTCTTTATGCAAGGATTGAAACAGTTGAAATTAACCATCACAACCATTCATGAAAAGAGACATAACCATTGGTGGTTAACGGTGGCGGATCTAGAAACATATTTCAGGGGTAACGTAATTTTAAAAAAAATTACCGTACATTAATATAAATAAAAAAACATGATAATAAAGAAAGTTAAAGAAATACCTAATTGATCTCAAAACTCTCATCTTTGGTTTTTCATAGCTTGAAAACGAAGCATTACATCTTCATTTGTTTACTTCGTCAAAAGTTTCTCTTTCAACCGCACATACTAGAGCATTGTTCAAATATTCCTCCCCCCTTTGATTCCGTAAATCCTTCTTGATAAGCTTCAGTTTAAAGAAACATCTTTCAACGGTTGCGATTGCAACCGGTAAAATCAATGCTAGCTTCAATATCCGATAAAACAAAGGAAAAGATAGATTTTTTCCGGTTTCTATCATTAACCGAGCAAGATGACACATCTCATTCAAGTTTGTAAATCTATCATCTTCTTTTACCGAGTGATAAAACACTTTAAGCTCACCCAAAATACATCCTCTTTTATTCATATTAAAATCAATCGGATATATCTCAGAAAAGCCATTATCTTAGATCTGTCAAACTTTGAAATCCATTACAAGGAATTTAAACCCGACATATTTTCTACCAATGTAGTTGATACCCCATTTAATCAATTTCCCAAATCTTGAATTTGCATATTCAAAACCGTATTAAAAATCTCAACCTCAAAATGATGTCGATTAGTAATGACATTCTTTCGATTTCTTGGGTTACCATAACATTTCATCATATCCAATACCTTAATATGATCTTTTTTACAAAAACAAGTCACTTTTTCCAATATAGCATCAAACCCCTTTTGCCTTAAATCATTCAATGCTTGTTTTGTTTCATTTTTCAAGTTACTCGCTTGAAAAAGTATCTCTTCCACCTTGATTGCCAACGTCTTCTTTAAACAAATAACAATATACACAATAGGCTTTGTCCACTTTAATACTATACTCTAACCAAGGATATGCATCAAACTATTTTACATTAAAATGTCTTTGCCCACTACAATAATTTTCGAATGGAAATTTATGATTTCGTGGTTGAAAAACCTTTTTAACAAAATAGTGTCTTCTTATGTCATCCATTTGATTAGGATAATAACTAATAATAGGAGGTCTATCAAAGGGGTAAGAAGGAATATCATTCAAATCAAATTCATTTGGGATCGAAGGAATTGAACCCGAAGGAATTGAGCCCGAAGGAATTGAAACCGAGAGAATTGAACTCAAAGGAGTTGCTGATCTAATATTATCATTATTATTAGTTCCAATATCTTTCTTTTGAAATTTTCTTTTAAAAAAATTACCTATAATAACTTTTTTTTTCATCTTCCAAATCCATAATTTATAAGAAATAACACAATAAGATTACAAATTTGTAATTACAAACAACACAATTCAAATTCATAAAATTTTAATATCAGATCCCTAATTTCAATTTCAAATCTTTAAATTCAATACAAATCAATCCCTAATTTCAAATTCCTAATTCATTAATTCATGTACAATTCAAATCCCTAATTTTAATACAAATCCCTAATTGTCAATAAAACCTAAATATTAAATCAAATAACAATTAATCAATCTTCAACTCTAGAAATCTTACAAATAACACTTAAACCTAGAAAGTAGAAATAATACCTTCAACGCTTCAAGGCTTCAACTCTTTAAAGTTCAAACTGTGAAGTCACTGGATCGGTAGATATCCGAACGTGTTCTTGACGGAAGGTGATAAACCAAAAGACAAACAATAGTACGAACCATAATCAAATAATTTCATTGATAAAACCGAATGATTACAAGCTCGTTAAACAGAAAAATCATGACTTTTGGCAAGGGGAGATCGAGCATGATCTCCCCTCTCAACCGGCAGTACCTGGGCGCCGGGCACTCTCTCTAAACCCTTAGGTTTCTACACAATGAAACTGGTATATATAGGCTTCAGCCCATATCAGATGTGATTGGGCCCATTCGTACGAGTGGACCATGCGTATGGTTCAATCGTACGAGTGGACCATGCGTATGGTTCAATCGTACGACTGGACCATACTTATGGTTCAGTCTTACGAATGGCCCAATCGCATCTCTCAGTGGCATGGCTGGTCCATTAGCATGGCTCAGTCGTACAACTGAGTCCCATTCGCATATGCTCCTGTGAATGACTCAGTTTCATGTGTTTACAAGGTGTATAACATTAAGCCTAGACTATTCGTCAAGCGACGGACACACTATATATGACAATATATGCTCCAACAAATCCCCCTTGGACGTAGCTTACGAATAGTAGATAACACCTCTTACAATCTTCGGTCAATCTTTGCTCTAGTTTCCAATAGAATCAAACGAAAAACCATATTAGCCAACGTTGCCGATCCGTCAAGTTGCTACAGTATCCCTAAAAATGAATTTAGGCACAATAGCTTTCGTTTACTTTGCAGAATACCATCATAGCAGTAAGATTCCCTATATGACTGATTTTTCCAGATAATGACATGAATAGTTTTCCATTGCTTCAATCTTCACACAGGCTAACCTGATTAACATTAACAACTGCTGAAATTCCCCCTCAAATTCAGCATATCCTAATATATAAATGTTGTTCTCTCCTGGCGTCTTCATATGGTGTATTGGGCAAAAGGTAGAAGGTTCCAATCCACAGCTAACAATCTCAAACAAATCAGCATGCATACAGATTCACCATCGAAAAACAACTCACATCATCACTTTCTGATTGCGTCTTCAATTTCTCTATACATGGATTCCCTCTAAGAATGAGAATCCTCTCTGTGCGGATAAATATAACTTGATTGGCCCATAAATAGTCAGATGCTCCTGACTACCCACAAAATCAGCACCGACTGTTGACATTTTCTATTCTCTCTTTCGTGTTCTAACAACATTCACCTATTCTGGAACTCCAACGAATAATGGGGTATCCATCGAACTTGTTTGACCTAAGAACCTCAGGGTGAATGTGCTTTGCTCATCCTTAAATCTGTGCAAGAGACAGTTCCAGACTCCTTTTTTTTGGTCTGGAACAAATGCGGATGGCTCATTCGTGCGATTGAACATACGACTGGTCTAGTCGCGTGACATAACATACGACCGGTCCAGACGTACGAATGGCCCATTCACATGGTCCAGTCATACGAATGGTCCATTAGCATGGTCCAGTCATACGAATGGTCCATTAGCATGGTCCAGTCGTACGAATGGTCCATTCGCATGGTCTAGTCGCATGAGCGGGTCTGCACGCAGATTTTCAGATCTGCAGCCGCCAGGGCTGCCAAAAACCCTAAGCTGATGAATTTTACATGAACCGAAACAAAATAGGCATCATCAGATTCGAAAGGGTGATCAGAACATGGTTTCAAGTTCGGTTTTAACATAGAAACAACACACATAACAAGATCTGAGCAAAACACGAAGAACACGAAGTGGGTTTAACGTCAAAGAACCTGAAATATATCCAGAGATCAAGAGCTCGGGTTGCTAGAATGATTGTTAGATCATTCTAGCAGTAACCGGCTCTGAACCAATTGTGAAGTCGCTAGATTGGTAGACATCCGAGCGTGTTCTTGACGGGAGGTGATAAACCAAAAGACAAACAATAGTACGAACCATAATCGAATGATTTCATTGATAAAACCGAATGATTACAAGCTTGTTAAACAGAAAAATCACAACTTTTGGCAAGGGGAGATCGAGCATGATCTCCCCTCTCAACCGGCAGCACCTGGGCGCCGGGCACTCTCTCTAAACCCTTAGGTTTCTACACAATGAAACTGGTATATATAGGCTTCAGCCCATATCAGATGCGACTGGGCCCATTCGTGCGATTGGGCCATGCGTATGGTTCATTCATACGACTGGACCATGCGTATGGTTCAATCGTACGACTGGACCATACTTATGGTTCAGTCTTACGAATGGCCCAATCGCATCTCTCAATCGCACGGCTGGTCCATTAGCATGGCTCAGTCGTACGACTGAGTCCCATTCGCATATGCTCTAGCGAATGACTCAGTTTCATGTGTTTACAATATATGCTCCAACACAAACAATCAAGCAACAGGTTTGATTTGGGGGGTGGGGAGCCGTAGGTTCAAGCAGCAGCAAACAAATAGCAGTGAACAAGCAGTAAGCAGCAGCAGACAACAACCGTATGTTCAATTTGGGGGGTGGGGGTGATTGTGTTGTTTTAATGTTAAATGCGTTTTTGGGTTTCAATAAATTGTGCTTTTTAAAATTAAATGGGTTTTTTTTAAAATTGCTCTTTTAAAAGTTAACTGGGTTTTATAATGAATTGGGCTTTTAATGTTAATTGAGTAATTGGATTTTATAATGTTTTTATAAATGTTAATATTTTTTTATGAAATATTAGACTAATTTTTATAAAATTTAAAAATTTCTATAAAATTTTATGTTTAAAATTTTTTTAGGGGTAACATAAATTTTTCTCAAGGGTAACGTAATATTTTCTCAGTAGTAACATAAAACCGTAAAAAAATTGTTTTACATAAAAACGTAATTTTTTTAACACTACGTGTAAAAAGTTAAGGAGTAGCGGAGGCTAGGGGTGCAAACGAGCCGAGCCGCTCGTGAGCTACTCTAGATCGGATCGATAAAAAGCTCAAAACGAGTCTAAGTTTATCGAGCCCAAGCCGAGCTTGAGCTTGAAAAAAAGCTCATTCAATTATCGAGTCCAAGCCCGAGTTTCGTGTATCAAGCTCGAGCCGGCTCGCGAGCCTAAACGAGCTTTTTGTGTATATATTTTTATTTAATTTATTAAATATATTATATAAATAATATCTGTTATATATAAAGTTATAATAAAAACCAATTAAATAATATGAATAATGCTATATATAAAATATAAATTATAAATATATATCAAAATTAAATATAAAAATATTAAAAAACATATTTAAATAAATAAATGAGTCGAGCCCGAGCCGAGCTCGAGCTTGAAAAAGTATTTATAGACTTGAGCTCGAGCTTTAAAAATAAAGCTTGAAACGAGCCGAGCTCGAGCTCGAGCGCTCTTAAGTCATCACGAGCCGAGCTCGAGCTCGAGCTTTCTTAAATCATCACGAGCCGAGCTCGAGCCCATACGAGCTCGGGCTCGGCTCGACTCGTTTGCACCTCTATCGGAGGCTACCCCTCCCACCTATGTAGACCCGCCCTTGGTAGTTACAATCATCTAACTATCATAAGAGAATTACATCAGTAGAGAAGTACATAAACATGTTACCACCGAACTTCTTTCTACTTCCAATACATTATTAAACTTATCAAAAAGAAATTTCAAGCTGACTTGACAACTCGACCCTAACAAGAGGTTTCGTCCTTTGGACTCCACCAGAAGTTGTCCCTATAACCTCACTAGCGGTTTGCGATCGTATGTCATTGTTCAGTGGACTTTCACTACAAGAAAACAGGTCTTTAGGGGCGACATTTTTAGGGGCGAAAAAGGCTTTAGCGGCGACATGAAATAGCGGCGACGCCTTTAGGGGCGACTTGTCGCCGCTAATACCCTGCCATCCGTACGGGTCTTTTCAACTCAATTTCAGCCGTTGATCAACTGCAGATCTGACGGTTCACAAATTTCCATACAAAAAGGCAATAGCGGCGACGCCTTTAGCGGCGACGCGTCGCCGCTATTGCCAATAACCCCAAATATCAACTTCTTCCTCCCTGCGCGCGACACACACAAAATTCCCTCCACAACATTTCACTGCAACGAGCTCTCCGCACGCGATCTTTCAGCATTTCCGGTCGGCGCCTCCCCAACACCTCCCCGCACGACGACCACCCGACCACCGTTCCCGACCACCGAAAGTCGCCGGCATTGTTCTAAGGTATATATTGTTCTCCCTTTGCTTGATTTTGTAAGGTATTGTTCTCCCTTTGCAACGAGCTACTCCCCAACACCGTTACCATTTCACTTTGCTTGATTTTCTAAGGTATTGTTCTCCCTTTGCTTGATTTTCTAAGAAATTAGTGTGTGAAATTAGTTGTTATTGGTCTCCATTTTCTTGATTTTCCATGAAATTAAGGATAGTGATTTGATTTGAGTTGCATTTGTGTATTTTGTAGGTTAGAATGTAATAAATTTGGGTATTTTGCTATGTAGTTGGTTAAAAATTAGTTGATTTGGTTGTGTATTTTGTAGTTGCATTTGTGTATTTTGTAATTGATTTGGTTGTGTAATAATTTAGGGTTTAGAGCAAGTTGTTGTGTAACAAATTAGTTGATTTGGTTTTGTAAAAATTAGTTGATTTGGTTGTGTAACAATTTAGGGTTAAAAATTAAGCATATATGTGTATTTTGTAGGTTATGAGCAAGTTGTTATGGTTTAGAACTAAGTTATTTATTGATATTAAAAAGATTTATACATGTTGATTTGGTTATAAGCAAGTTGTTATGGACACTACGAAGTTATGGTTTAGAACAAAATTCATGTTAATTTGGTTTTGTAACAATTTAATGGAGCATATATGTGTATTTTATAGGTTGTGAGCAAGTTATTATGGTAACAATTTAATAGAGCATATATACACACATTTTGTAGGTTGTGAGCAAGTTATTATGGTTTAGAACTAAGTTACTGAAATGTATGTTTATTTAAATGTATGTTTCACTTTTAAACATTTAGTTTCGTTATCACTTTTAAATGTATGTTTATTTAAATGTATGTTTCAAAAGGTTAATAATTTCAGTTGAATGATGTTCAAACATTACCTATTCTTCTCAACTTACTCAAATAATAAAACGTAATACGAGATAAGATATTCATATAATACACATTCATATAATACACATTCATATATGAGATAAGGTATTCAAAAAGTGGATTTAGCAGCGTACCCTTGTAAATTCTCTACATTATGTTTCAGTTGCATCATGGTTGTCGATAAAAGTTGGCTTAACAGTCCAAACCGAAGCTCAGAGGAGTATAATAATGGACTTAGCTCTTTTCTCGAGATGTGCAAAAATCTGGTCGACAATAGAGGTTATGTTTTTTGTCCGTGTACTAAATGTCGGAATTCGGTCATGCTATCTTTGGTAAAAGTGAAGTATCATTTGTACGCATGGGGTTTTCAGCGTAGTTATTCAGACTGGATTTATCATCATGAACCCTCAATTTCTCAAGTTGTAGTACAAGATGAAGTTACGTCTACTAATGATATGGCTGGCGTTATTGAAGTCTTATGGAAGTGAATACCAACCTTAATAAAGAGAACCCTTGTACAGAGAGTGAAAGTGTCTGTGATGATTTTAAAAACTTGTTACATGAAGTTCAGTCAGAATTATATCCCGGTTGTACTAAGTTTTCTTCCCTTGACTTTTTAGCAAAGCTTATGCATATCATGGTGAAAAACAAATGGACAAATAGTCCGTTTGATGAGCTTCTTAAATTGTTGCAATCTTCACATCCAGAAGGAAACAAGATTCCCCCTTCATATTATGTTGTAAAAAAGACATTAAAGAAGATTGGTTTAGGGTATGAGTCGATACACGTGTGCAAAAATGATTGTGCTCTCTTGTGGAACGATCACAAGTTGTTACAGAATTGTCCCGTTTGTAAGGAGAGTCGATGGGTTAATACAAACACAAAGGGTAAGAAAGTAGCTCACAAGGTGTTACGATACTTTCCTTTGACCCCCCGGCTACGACGTTTGTATTGTTCAAGACACACGGCAAAGGATATGATATGGCACAATACTGGAAGATCAGAAGAGGGTACGATGCGTCATCCTGTTGACGGATCTTCATGGAAAGAATTTGATAAAAAGTACTCTAACTTCGCGAAGGAACCCTGAAATGTTCGCCTAGGGCTTGCAGCTGACGGTTTTAATCCATTTGGTAACATGAGTTCGGCTCATAGCACGTGGCCGATTGTACTCACAACATACAATTTGCCTCCATGGCTATGCTTGAAAGAGTCCTCATTCATGTTGACTTTATTGATTCCTGGTCCTAAATCACCTGGGAAGGATATAGACGTTTTCCTTAGACCGTTGGTGGATGAGCTTAACGAATTATGGCATACAGGCATACGTACTAAAGACGCGGCAGCAAACACAATCTTCACAATGAAGGCGGTGTTGTTATGGACTATAAATGACTTTCCAGCCCGTAGTAGTCTATCAGGTTGGAGCGGACAGGGATACAAAGCATGCCCGACTTGCAACGAAGACACTCCTTCAACACGAGTAACAAATAAAGTTATATATGTTGGTCATCGCCGGTTCTTAGATGCTAACCATCCATGGAGAACAAATTTGGAATTTAATGGGCAACCTGATACAAGAGCACCTCCTAAACAATTTAGTGATGCTGATATACAGGCTCAACTCGATCGTTTACTCCCTCGTCTACCGGATCCTAGTTTTGGAGGTGTTATGAGAAATGAGAGGAGTTTGAGTTAAACTGGTCTAAACGAAGCATATTTTATGAACTTGAGTATTGGTCTTCTTTGCAGCTAAAGCACAATTTAGATGTGATGCATATTGAGCGAAATGTGTGCGATAGTTTGCTCGGTACTCTTTTAATGAATGATAAAACAAAAGACACCTCAAACGCACGTGTTGACTTGGAAAAGCTAAACATTCGAAAGACGTTGTGGTTGAAAAAAAATGCTAGTGGCAAGTTATGTAAGCCGCACCCAAAATACTCATTCCAAGTCAATGATCGAAAGCTTTTCTGTGAGTTTATTAAAAATGTTAAATTACCTGATGGGTTCGGATCTAATATTAGCAAGAGAGTGACAGATAATAATACAAACATTACTGGGTTGAAATCTCATGACTGTCATATTTAATGCAACGTTTGATGCCAATTGGAGTTAGAGGATTTTTGGCAAAAGATGTATATACACCAATAGTCGATCTTTGTATGTTTTTTAAGCAACTTTGTTCCAGAACATTATTGGTTGAAGACATGAAGAAAGCAAAACTTGCCATTCTGACAATCTTATGTCAGTTAGAGTTGATCTATCCTCCTGCTTTTTTTGACATCATAGTTAATTTGGTTTTGCACTTACCTGATGAAGCGATTCTTGGAGGTCCAGTGTGTATGAGATGGATGTATCCATTTGAAAGATATATGAAAAAACTTAAAAATTATGTCAGAAACAAGGCAAAGCCAGAAGGTTGTATAGCCGAAGGCTATATTGCGGAAGAAGCTCTATCATTTTGTTCGAGATACCTTCGAGATGTTGAAACTCAGTTCAATCGCCCCGACAGAAACGAGGATGTTGTTGTCGAAAAAAGAAAGTTGTGGGTGTTTAAGTCTCTTTGTCGTCCGGCTAGTGCCTTGAAGATCAAACATCTTTCTGTAAGCGAAAAATTAAAATTGGAATGGTTTGTCCTCGATAGCATCGAAGAAATTAGGAACTACATGAAGTAAGTGTTACTATCATTAACTTCAGCGGGTGAGCCCGCTGAAGTGTCCGAGGATGAGACCGATGAATTGTCTAAGGGCGAGCATGATGAAGTGTCCGAGGACGAATTGGATTATTACACTGAGGGGTTTGAGAGTGATACTGAAGTATCTGAGAGAGAGATATCTGAGGGATCTGATTAAAAGTAGGTTGAAAAACTGTATTCACATTTTATTTGTATTTATATTTTAAAGTAGGTTTGCAAAACTGTATTCACATTATATTTTTGACTTCCATATCTCATAACATTTCAGTATGATTTCCCTTGCGTATTTGATACTGTACATGATGGCCGATGTGATGGGCCATGGAGGAGATGGTTCTGGACAGGACCCCCCACCATCTGGCGGCTTTGGATCTGGGCATGGACACTACGAGGAGGGTTGTAAGTCTTAGTATAAACTATTTATAAATCCTATGACAGATAATTATTTATTGTGAATGATAAATTTTGATTGATTTTGCAGCACCACCTCGTGGGATTGCAAAAAACTATCGCCTAGAATCCGAGGTCTTGGAAGAAGGAGGGCGTTTAACTTTGCAATTTGACAGGCAAGCGACTTTTACCCCGGTTGGACACAAGAAAGATTTGTTTAGCCGGGAAGTGGGGTTATACATGTGGCGGAACATCGCATTTGATGAAGGTAGTTGGAGACAGGTTTCAGAAGCTCAACAGAATGCATTATACGAGCACCTCGCGGTAAATGATTTATTTAAGTTTATCTTATGTCGAGATCTTTGTTTTTTACTTGACTAACTTTTTTTGTTTATTTTTTTTTAGAAATCATTCGATCTAGAGCAGATTGATCGGGACGTTGATCGATCTAAGTTAAAGTTGGGAATTTATTCAATATACATGAAGCGATACAGAGATCGCAAAGCAGATGCAAAAAGGCGTTTTCGAGAGTTTGGAGGGGATGTCGAGAGAGCTCTAGCCAATGTTCCTGAAGGGATGACACCGGCTAATTGGGAGAGTGCCATTAGACATTTCATGTCAGAGAAGCATCAAAAACAGTCACTCGTTAACCAAGCAAATCGTCAACTTCAAAAATACCCAAACCGAGGGGGGACATCATCGTATAGCAGCACAACTTATAAAAAAGTAATGTTTGGTTTATATATTATAATATATATATATATATATATATATATCTTATACGTACTAGTTGTAATAAAAATAATATTTAATGTTAAACAGGCTCAAAGTCACCTACAGACGTTCATTGATGCTCATACAGCTAAAGATGGAACGATTGATAGCGCAGCAACTGAAACAATTGTTAGTAACTATTTAAATTTAATTTTTGTTACTTGCATATATAATTCACCTTTTGTAAACTACAGCGGCGATTAGAGGATGAGTTGGCTGCCCAAACTCAAGGAGATAATCAAGTGAATGCGTTTGAAAACGTACTCGGTAGTAGGCGTGGATGGATCCTAGGGATTGGGTTCAAACCTTCTTCAAAAGCCTCGGTTACCCATGATAAGTCTCAACCGCAACCAACAGTCGCATTCATACGGGTAACAATAACATTTCTTTATAATGACCTTAAATTTATATATATGTTATTAGTTTGGTAAATGTTATTAGTTTGACCCGTTTGACCTTAAAATATTAAATGAGACAAAATAGACATTAATATATGTTATTAGTTTGGTAAATGTTATTGCACGGGTAAATGTTATTAGTTTGACCTTAAAATGGAATTGGAATGTTAAATGAGACAAAATAGACGTTCATAAATGTTATTAGAATTGGAATGTTAAATCAGACAAAATAGACGTTCATAAATGTTATTAGAATTGGAATGTTAAATGAGACAAAATAGACGTGTTGGGAATGAGTCAATATGTTATTAGTTTGGTAAATGTTATTAGTTTGGCCCGTTTGATCTTAAAATAAAATGAGACAAAATAGACATTAATATATATGTTATTAGTTTGGTAAATGTTATTACACGGGTAAATGTTATTAGTTTGACCTTAAAATGGAATTGGAATGTTAAATGAGACAAAATAGACATTCATAAATGTTATTAGAATTGGAATGTTTAATCAGACAAAATAGACGCTCATAAATGTTATTAGAATTGGAATGTTAAATGAGACAAAATAGACGTGTTGGGAATGAGTCAATATGTTATTAGTTTGGTAAATGTTATTAGTTTGACCCGTCTGACCTTAAAATATTAAATGAGACAAAATAGACACTAATATATATGTTATTAGTTTGGTAAATGTTATTACACGGGTAAATGTTATTAGTTTGACTTTAAACATTACTTTTATTGTAGGAACAAATTGATGCCCTGTTTCAAGACCCATATTTTAGAGATCAACTCCAAAATTATGGGAAAAATAAACAAGTTAGTGATGAGGACGGTGAAGACGAAGAAGATGATGAAGATGATGAAGCTTAATTGATAAATGTATGTTGACTTAATTTAGAATATTATGTAATGTATGACAGGATGTTGACTTAGTATGGTTTGAAGGTTAGGATGTTGACTTAGTTGTGTAACAAATTAGTTGATGTATGGTAATTTGGGTTTAGAGCAAGTTGTTGTGTAACAAGTACCTAGAAGGAATTCTAAAACGTTATCTTTTGTAACTAAGAAATTATGTTCATGTATGGTAATTTGTGTTTAGAGTTAGTAAATATACGGAAAATATGCAGATTGGCAGGTATAAATTTGTACTGGAAACATGGGAAAACCGAAAAATACAACACGAAGCTGTAATAGGTGGACAGGGGTATTAGGGGCGACACATTCTTCGTCAGGCCTGCACCTATTAGGGGCGACCCATTAGCGGCGACAAAGGAGAATTAGCGGCGACTTTATTAGCGGCGACCCATTAGTGGCGATTTTTTGAGCATTAGCGACGTTTTATTAGCGGCGACATGTCGCCGCTAAAGGTAATAGCGGCGACATAAGGGTTTTTAGTGGCGACTTTTGTCGCCCCTAATGACCCGTTTCCTTGTAGTGTTTGTCCCCCTTGATCAATGTTGGATCGGATGTGTGACACAGATATATAATTAGGTATAGGATAGAGATTACTAATTATGCACGACTAATTGTCATTCCTAGTGGTTAAGCTTGGTTGGGTGATTATCTTTTAATAAACCATGAGCAAAGTGGGATGATCACGGCGCATGTTTTACACTATTTTCTATTACCCCGGCCACTTTCTTTCATCATCAAATATTTATATGAGATGGAAGAATTTTTCAAACTCAAGTGGTAAGATTTGATATTTTTAAATAATAATTTAGCACACTTGTTTAACGAGTGTCTCTTTTAGGGGTCATGTGTGTAAGAAGCTTCAATATAATTAATTGTTGGTGTAATTTTTTATTCTTAAGGACAAGGACATGAATATATATTAACAAACTATAGGGCCATTTACGTAATTTACTCTTACAGTTTTATTTTTTTTATTTCAAACAACTTAAACAAACTATAGGGCCATTTATTTTTTTTATTTCAAACAACTTAAACATCACCTTAGAGGGTAGGAGGAGTAGAGGTAGACCTAGGTTGACTTGGGACGAGGTTATTAGGAGGGATATGATAGACTTGCATCTTTCTGAGAACATGATCGAGGATAGAAGTGAGTGGAGGCGTAGAATTAAAATCAAGGACTTTTAGTGGGTTTTTGTGGGTGGGAAGGGTATACGGTAATATATGGCCGGACCACACTCGCTAGGTGTAGTTTTCCTCATATACCCTCTTTGGGTGTTACATGCCGTTTTTATTACGATTGTTATTGTTATTGACTGTGTTATATCTTTGTGTGAATATATATCTTTGTGTCGTATGCTTTATCTAATTCTTTATGTGATATATATCTGTGTGTTGTATGCTTTGTATTATGCTTGTTATTGTTATTGACTTTGTTAACGAGTCGGGGGTCTTTTCGGTAGCGGTCTCTCTATCTTTCTAGATAGGGGAAAGACATGCCACCATATACCCCTCCCAGACCCTGCTCTCCAGCGGGATACACTGGGTATGTTTGTTTGTTTGTTTAACTTAAACAGTGATAACCCATATCCAACATGGAAGCCAATAGTCCTACCCCACAAGCACTAGGTTGATCGACCAAATGGATTACGAACCTAGTTGTACCAATTTAAGTTTGAGTGGAGTTCCTTATCAAAACCCACAATCGAGGGAATAATATTTAGTCTTATGACAAATGCTGCCACTAATCATGGCAGATTTGTGTCTAACAATGCATGAAGAATGACATTATCGTGTGTTTTAGCAAAGAATATAAAATAGTTAAAATTAGATTAAATATATAATAGCTATAAATTATTACATTGATTTAATTACACAAAATTTATATCGGAATGTCCACAGATAAAACAAACTAAATAAAACTGTGTACTTCGATTATATTCGAAATTAGTATCTTTTACTTGCGCTAACGAATGTGGCTGCAGTTTTCAACCACATCTGCTAGTTGAACTAGTGAATATCCTACATACCAAAGGAGTTTTAAAATACACGTAAAAACCACACTATTTTTGGGAACCCATCTAATTATAAAAATGGAGAAAGGTGCAATGTTCTCAGAACCGGATCGGACGTCGAACCGGACGGCTTACTGGTTTGGTGGTCGGACCGGTCGGACCGGTCGGACCGGATGGACCGGATTTAACTATATTTTAATTATATTTATATATGTAATTAAATATAAGTAATTTATATATGATTTATACATATATTTTATAGTTATATATAAAACTTAACTATATTTGTATATACAAAGTACTAATTTATGGTTTAACACCCCGTTTTTACCCACTAAAATCAAAAAAAAAAAAAAAAAAAAAAAAAAAAAAATCAAAATCCGGTCGGACCCGAACCGGTCGGCCGGTCCAACCGCCGACTCGGTTCGAACCGGCCGGTTCAAAGCTCCAAAAACGAACCTATATCGACCGGACCGGACAGGCCTCCGATTCCCGGTTCGACCGGTCGGACCGGCCGGTCCGATCCGGTCCTAACAACATTGGAAAGGTGTGGGGAAATACTTGAAATCAACCATGATTTGACCTTATCATATGCTGATATGCACTATGTAATTAACTCTAGTTCACCATATAAATAAATAAAACTTGTTATATTTATTTTCATAATAACTAGATGTTGTAATTTGATTAGGTTTTCTTATAATTATCTTCATTGTATTTCTACAATAGTTGATTAATATAACACAATTCCTTAAGGTAATTTCAACTTTCTATGATATTGGAATCTTATTGTTTTTAACAGTTTTTTTTCTTCTCAACGTTTCTTCACGCCTTTAACATGTATTTGGTAACACTCTTCCACTTTTCTATTGTGTGATAACTTTTCTTTCTTTTCTTCCCTCCCATGCACTAGAAATGCCTTGTGCATGTGTGATAGATAGAATAAAATCCACTTAAATTGAAAAAACCAGGCCGGTGTAATAATCATTTTTTTAAATATGTAGTATATGTTATTATCAAAAATGGAAAAAAGTAATGAGTTATGATTAACTAGTTTTTCTATGATTATCCTACTTATATATAGTTAATCCAAAAAACATATATATAACTAGTTTTTCTTTATATTATTTCAAAATACCCCATAAAGTCGCATAAAGCACACCACTGAATGCCCTTTCAAGTCCTGGACGAACTTATGGTTGCGAAATTGCAGTTATTGTGATTTGTGACCCGGGTCATCAATTTTATTTTTGCCTCACAAAGATTGGCCCCATGTCGATTATGTTTAATTTTTAAAATATAACATAAATATAGTAAAACTTATTTTCCAAAAAAAAAAGAAAGAAATATTAACTTGTACCATTTTTTAATCATTTTTTATTGGAAATTCACACGGATTGTTGAATTTTGTATACATACAAAAAAAAAAGGAAAAAGACATTAAGAAATAACAAGAAGATTATCCGAACACCAGCAATAAGAAAAGAAGTCACACCTACTAATTTCCACTATAAATAAAAAATTAAAAGGAAAAAAAAAGCAAAGACATAAAGAAAATTCCGTTTTTGCTTCTTGTGTTACAAAAGAATAATATTAAGATTCTAAAAAGAAGGTAGTTGACAATGGAGTCAACTGATTTTGGATAGATTAGGTCACTTCTTGCATCCTCGATCCTCATCCTAATACAAATATTGTTGCCCCACTTAGCAAACTATTGAAAATTCTAAAGTTTAATTAATGAAAATTATGGGTGTCTTAGGGAATTTTCAACATGTATTTTATTGTTATTTCTTTTAATTGAAGCCACCCAAATTATCTTAGCGGTCTAGGCCTAATATATTGATGGTTGAAATGCATTCTAGAAACCTAGGCTATATGTAATTCGTGTTTAACCGCGAGTTTTAATATTGAGGTTGAGCTTACACGATTAAGGCCTTGTTTGGTTGGGTCTGATCAGACCCGGTCAGACGTGAACGTCTGACTCGGTCAGACCTGTGGTGTTTGGTTGCTTGCCTTTTACCGAAAAAGAGGTCTGACCGAAGCTCCTACCCGGTCAGACCTCAACCCTAATCTGACCCGCGATCAGACGTGAAGGTGCTTGCGGTGGTGCTTGCGGTGGTGCTTGCGGTGGTGCTTGCGGTGGCGGTGGTGCTTGCGGTGGTGGTCGGCGAGAACCGAGAGGAGAGAACCGAGAGGTGAGGGTGGTCGGCGAGAACCGGTAGTGATTGCGGTGGCGGTGGTGCTTGCGGTGGTGGTCGGCGAGAACCGAGAGGAGAGAACCGAGAGGTGAGGGTGGTCGGCGAGAACCGGTGGTGCTTGCGGTGGCAGTGGTGCTTGCGATGGTGGCGGTGGATGATGATGATGATTGTGGTTGTGGTGTTTGTATAAAACAGAGTGAAACGAAAGTGAGAGAGAGACGAAAGTGAGGGTGGTGGTTGTGGTGTTTGTGGTTTGAGACGGTGGTGATTGGGTTTTTATTTTAAAATTTTTCCTTTTTACAACCAAACACAATTATTCGTTCAAAACCTCTTACTGGTTCAGACTTTTTACTGGTTCAGACCCTCTTATTCATTCAGCACTTATTCAATCAGATGTTGTCAAACAGCCTCTAACTTAGTTAGAGTAGTTTATGATAAAGAATGAATGTTTAAAATTACATCTTTACATTAAATCAGATAGTGCACTTATAGTGTCGTTTTCCCTTAGGTTCGTTTGCAAGTATTCGACAATGGGTTTGGTTTAATGGCCTCCACTTGTTACCGTGGCGTGAGGATATCAGCTCATGAGGTGTAGACTTGGTGTCACGTATTTCATATAAACCAACCCTTCAATATGTTATGTGATCCTAACTTAGGGCCGAACCATCTTAAGTTAAGACTGTACGTCGACATAGAACTGATCTGGCCTCAACACCCTTAGATATTTATGGGATACCTTAAACATATTGTTAGGACGTGATCTTTGCTTTTTTTATCATGAACATTCACACATACAGAATCGCTCAAAACTATGACGTAGCTAAACAAACAAACAAACAAACAAACCCAGTATATCCCACTCAAGAGCAGGGTCTGGAATCACAATTTACAAGTCGCTACTAATAACTAAACTCAGGACGTCAATGGAATCACAATTTACAAGTCGCTGTTAATATGTAATACTTTCAAGAGAATTTTCATGCTGAATTTTAAAGAGAGATGTTGCAAATTACAAGTTTTCACTTAAATATTACCATGAATTCAATCATAGCCATTAAAATCATGCTACTAAGATCAATACAAACCATCGACCCTAAAAATTGCTATACCACAAAAAGAGAATTTGATTGGTTGAACAAATAAGATAAAACAGACAAACAAACAATGTCAAACATATAGTTCTCCTACTTTCTTTTGTATGATCTGATCATCAGACCTTGGTAGTGCTTTTATCTCTCAACATCAATATGTTCCTTCCGTTGAGCATTGTATTTAAAAACAACTTGTTAATTTATTGGCAAGAAGCCAAGAAGCTATTCATTGGTAGTAAGTATGATCACAACAAAGGTTTTCGGGTAGAAGAGATTCTATAGCTCTAGTAACAACTAACAAGGACTTTCGAGAGCAAGTATTCGGTATATTATTGGTTAGTACCAGCCTAAAATAGCCACACGTCTTTATAACTAGGATTGTAAACGAACCGAACGAACACGAACGAGGCATTGTTCGTGTTCGTTCATTAAGAAAATAACTTGTTCATAAACTGTTCACGAGCGCTTACCGACCGAGATTTCATGTTCACGTTCGTTTCATTAAGGAAACGTATCTATTCATGTTCATAAACATGAATATTTCATGAACTGTTCAAAATGAACTGTTTGTGATATCTATGAACATTAATGAACGTAAACGAGATTTCCTAAAACAAACAAATACAAACCATATTATATTATTTTATAACTAAAATCACAAACATTAGGTAATGTCCGTCAAAGATAAATAATACTTAACATAATTATCTCAAACATATTTTTTAAATGAATAAACACAAACGAACATTAACGATCACATTAATGAATGTTCACAAACATAATGAATGAACGTAGCTTCTGTTCATGTTCGTTCGTTTATCTAAACGAATGGAATTTTTTTGTTCTTGTTTGTTCATTTGTTAAACGAACAAACTTCCCGCCGAATGATTCACGAACTGTTCACTGAACGTTAATTTCATTTATAGCCCTATTTATAATACTTATTGGACTAAATTATATATTTATAACACTTATTAGACTAAATTACATAATTATGATACTTATTGGACTAAATTACACATTTATAATACTTATTGGACTAAATTTTAATAAAAATACACTCAACACCCTTTCTTTCAAAAAAATTAACGAATTGGGTCCATTTAACTAACAGTCATCTAAATCAAGCGTTAAGTCACAACACATAGTTGGCAAGTGATGTGTAAACTAAAAAGGATTCTTACCATGTTTAACTTATGACTTTACACTTGATTTAGATGGTACGTAGTTAGAAAGATTAAACACGATCGTTAAAAGTTTCAGCAAAAAAATGTTGGGTGTATGTTTTTTTCAAAAGGACTACATACTCAAGATGAAGGACGAAAATAAACTTTAATCTACTTATTGTTTATTTGATATAATTAATGATTTTAATTTTTTATGTTTTTAGTTAAAATATTATCATTGTATCTTTTGTGCAGTTTATTTTATCTTTTTGTTAGTTATTATGTTTTTCTTAATACTATTATGTTTTGTTAAAATGATGAATTCTAAAACATATAACGGTGGAATAATATTGTTATGTATCTAGTATGTAAATACAATAATAAATTAACTACTAATTAATCTAATACACTAAAAAATAATAACAAAATAACACAATGTTTCATTGTGTTTTTGATAGTATTGTGTTATCTAAAACATTGAGTTTTAAAAAATACATTGGTGAAATAACATTATTGTGTACTTTTAATTGTAAAATACAATGACAAATAACAACAAGTTTATATAATCTATAAAAAAACAATGACAAAAATAACAAATTGTGTTATCTTCAACAGTATAAGTTTTCAAAAATGCATTGATGAAAGTATATCATTATGTATTTTTAATTGTAAAACACAATGATAAATAAGAAGTTTATATAAACTATAATAACAATAACAAAAATAACACAATCTAAATATAAAACACAATGATCAATGCATAAGCAAATGATGTAAAATATATGACATAATAAATTTAAATTTAACACAATATATATAAAATATAATGAGCTGATGTATTCGACACAATAACCAAAATATAATACTCTTTAAAACAATAAAAGAACACGTGTTAAGCACATAATTTTTCTTAAACCTTACCATTAATATTAACTCTAGAGCAAAAGTGTTTTGTTTTACTGTTAATAAAATACCAAGAAGGGATGTCTTTAGGATGTGTACGTAATAGTTTGACAATGTATAACGTTAAATAAAACCAAACAATGCGAACTCGATTTAATAATTATGCAAAGTAGTTAGTTGAGCCTGATAAGTAAGTCAAACCGTCGTAACGACCTATTTCAAATACCAACTTGATCTATTGAGCCAAATTAAACTGATTTATGCATAAACAATGGAAACTAACCTTTAGAGGAGTTATAGACTCAAGTCAATAGTAACTTTATTAATATTATAAGCTTGTATTGGTTGGTTGGATTACAATAATCAGTTTTTTGCTTTAACCACGTAAACAAGTAAATAACACAGACCAACTCACCAGACCAATCCCAATCCGATGGGATGATCAGATGATTCGTAACCACTACAAGAAAAATGGTTTTTTCGCGACTATGTTTTTTGCGGCGAAACCCATTTCGTCACAATAGACACACTAAACGACAAAAAATAATTAACTTTTTGACTTTTAAAGTCAAGAACTTATTTGCGGCGATTTTTCGTCGCAAAAAATAAAATATATTTTTTTGTTTTTTTAAAAAACACTACAATCTTATTGTAGGGCGGGAAAAATCCCGCTTAATCTTTTGCGGCGACTTGTCGTCGCAATAAAATAATTAATAAATATTTATACTTAAATTAGTCTTCGTCGCAATTCATCTTTTGCGGCGATATATCGCCGCAAAAAACTTTACCCCAATATAGTCGGGATTTCTCTTTCTCAGCATTCGCAAATATTAACCCCAAACCCCACTGCGCACCCACCCCCAACCCCCACTGCGCAAGACCCACACCACCGTCGGCTCCCTCTTCCGGCGGCTCCCTCCGCCCCGTCGCACCCCACACCACTGTCGGCTCCCTCCACTGTCGCTCCACGGTTGTTGCGGTTCCACCTCCGTTGATATTTCAGTCACCACCGTCGCGGTTCCACCTCCGTCGCTGCCTGCTTTGCACCATAGCCACCACCACTTCCACCTCCGTCGCTGCCTGCCTGCTTTGGTCAAAATATTTGCGGAGATATATCGCCGCAAAAAAGAAAGTTTCGTCGCAAAAAAACATCGTCGCAAAAGATTTCTCTCAGAATTTCACTTTTTTTAAAATAAGTGGGGCCCACAAAAGAAATCTTCGCAAATTTCGTCGCAAATAACATTTGCGACCACTCTTTTACGGCGACTATTTTACGACGAAACTTTCGTCGCAAAAGATATATTGCGATGACAATGGGGCTTTTTGCGACGATAATTATCGCCGCAAAAAAGCTTTTTCCTTGTAGTGAACCTGACTATATTGCTTCAGTTTGACACGTCTTTTTGATAGGACAAAACCGGAAAAAAAACCTCTAGGTTTGTGTTTTTAAGATTAGCTGATTCTTACATATGTTAAAAACTACTTGAAAGAAAAACAAAAATGTTTCTTATTAGAAACAAAAAAATACATGTGTATAGAGTCAGAATTATAAATTAAAAGTATGATTATGTTCAAAATTTAAATGAAGGATTTCAAAGTTACCTAATATAGGTTTGAATCCTTTAAATAATCTAAAATGAAAAGTAATTGCATATTTTTGTGTGTGGGGAGCAAATCTTTTGGGATAATAGATGAAACGTCTCAAATAGGCATGAAATTTTTTTATTAGCTATGTACGATACAGTTTTAAAGGATATATGTTATTTTAATCGAGTCTATCAACTTATTTTCCAGCCAAGACCGCATCCCAAATCCTTTTATGAGGAAACCCACAACTAAAAAAATTTATTGGTTCAACACTAAGCATTTTTGCTCAGAGTGATACTCGAATTCAAGACCTTCTATTTTATTTGTTTTGGGTATCTCACCTCAACTATTTAGACTAAATAGACATGAGAAATGATTAGTGGAATATTGTAAAGTTCATTATAAATGATGTCAAAGCTCAAACCGTAGATGAATTAAATTAAAGTACTAAATAGACGCAAAGTGTGGGAAAATATTTGTTACTTTACCACCAGAACTTAAAAAACGGTGTGAAAAGTCATTTTCTTAGTGGATAAAACAACGATTCTTAATGTTCATCATACTTTTCTATCATTAGTTTTTAGCTAGAAGCGTGCATCTTTGATATACCGTTTATCGTATCCATGGTGATCGTTGAGTAACAAAGTGCGGGGTGGATTACTGTTTAAAGCATCTGCTCTTTAATCTTTATAAGAACTAAACAAAAGTAAGACGTTTTAGTGATAAAGTGTTTGTTTTTAAAAATAGGGGCTTGAAAAGATTCAAAATTAACATGATCCAATTCATATAATCTTAAGGCTTAAACCGACATGGCTCATCGAATGGGCCTGGCCAGATTATTATGCGCCCTAGCCCCTAGCTGTATTAAGAATGGCCCGTTTATTAGCCATGAAAGAACAAAGAGTAGCAATTTGGGAAACATATTACTATAATAAACATGATAGTAGGCTTAGAAGCGACTACTAAACTTGTTGTTTTATGGCATTGAGGTCATGAATTGAAGTTGTGAAAAACAAACTCGTGTAGAAAGTTTAGAATAAGTCTGTGTAATTTGTCCCTTCCCCAAACCTTATATTTAGAATGGAAGTTAAATCAATCACCGGATATACCTTTATATTAAACCTATGTTGGTAGATAGATTATTGTCGGGGGCAACCCCAAATCAGATAATTAAAGGACTTGAGCTTCAAATTTATCAATTGCTGCTAATCAATACAATTATAATATCATCAAGCTTGTGGTGTGTTTATAGGACAAATGGTAACATCGTATGGCATAATCCAACGGTTTGTATCATGAAATGGACCGACCAACTAACAAGACATATATCAACTACTTGGTACTATTAGATAATTCATTTATATCTATACTATATATATAAGCAAATGAGAAGAACAAAATGGTCATTTGACTAAAATCTCTTAAAATTAAAAGTTGTACAACTCTTTTAGCAAACATTAAAACCCTTAAAGCTTGAAAACATGATGACACAAAACTTTCCCCCTTAAAACAAGCTGAGCTGCTTGCAAATCCAGTTTCAAAACTCCTGAATCATCAAAACTCTGTTCTCTTCTAGGTCTCCGATTTCAAATCCAGTTTCAAATCCAGTTTCAACATCCAGACACAAAACTCACGCTCACGTCTAGGTCTCCGATTCTCTGTTCTCTTCACTCTTATGAATCATCGAATCTTTCACTTGAAAGCCACGCGACGACCATGTTTCAAACTCCATCGTGATCTACGACCGAGGTACCAAACCTAACTCAAATCGTTGCTTTTAGTCAAATTTAGGGAATGTAGGTTCAAGCTTCCGTTCGTTGCTTTTAGTCAACCTAACTCAAATCGTTTTCCTCTCTATCTATTTCCCAATTTTGATGTCTCAATCTGCTTCTTATTCTTTAATCATCTTTTAATTTGTGCTCAATGGTTTTCATGCCAAATTTTGAATCTTTTTTGTTAGTCTTTTATGGGTTTGGGAAGAGTTTTGTTTAGGTTTTACTCTGATGGATTCTGTTGGTACACGAATCCTAATCAAGGGATTAAGACCGAGGAGCAGTGCAAGGATGGGATTGACACCAAGGATTGAGCCGGAGCTTGGCCTTGACAGGATGCGGCTGGGCTTGGCTTCGGATGAATTAGGCTTTGGCCGGGCAGCACTTCGAACGAACTGGGCTTACGTTGAGTTGGACTTCATCTGAACAGGGTATCTGCGAGACAAAAACAACACCGTGAGCCTCGCCACGGGCAGAAGGGAAATCTCCCCGTGACCAACCTCCGGCGTGAGAATAAGTATCTGGAGGAAATGTATAAGTATGAGTATATGTGTAGTGAGTTGGGATGATGTGTTGTGAATGTACCTGAACCTCTGTATTTATAGTGATTTTCGTATGTTCATTTATTCAAGATGAATCTATTTTGAGACATCTGGAGTTTATGTGTTTAGACTGAAACTCCTTGGTCAATGGAGTTGTTTCCCTTTTGGTGCAAAGGGTTTGCTACTTAGTATTAATGTTGTTTGTCTTCAATAGTTGACATGTTTCTTATTGGTTCTGTGGGTCTATGTTGCTACATCTGTTTCTTACACAGTTTGTCTTTTGTTGTTTGTCACTTTTTGGTTACTGAACATGCTCTTGTGGCTACCAATGGTTTCTCTTCCGTATCACCGAATTCTTTTGCCTATTGAGGACAGCCAAATGTTGTGTTGAGAATTTTTACAAGTGTTGGGATTCCTGCGTTGTACGTGTGCCGCGGCTGCACATGCGGGTGGACTTCGAACCGCGGCTGAACCACGGCTGGGCTTCGGCCAATATATTTGAATCACGGCTGGGCCTGGGCCATCTTCTGAGCCTCGGTTGTGATGTGCGACTGGATCTTGGTGTTTTGCAATGGATCCGCGGCCTGTGTACTTTTGCCGGACCCTCTCCCAGCCGCGGCTGGGCCTGCACATATTGCATGGACCCGTGGCCTTGTTTGTTGCTCCGAACTTCCTCTCCCAGCCGTGACTTTGTTGCTCCGAACTTCCTCTCCCAGCCATGGCTGGCCTTGTTGTTTGTAAAGGGATCCGCGGCCAAGGGACTTGCTGTTCCGAATCCTTCCCAGCCGCGGCTAGCCTTGGTGTTTTGCGAGAGACTGCGCGTTTATTTTTTCGTGTGTTGTTATGGATCTGGGTGGTACCCCATCATGTCCCCCCAGTCCAATGTTATGATTTATACCATGATATTGGAATAATACCCATATTCTTGTTAACTCCCAGCTTGTCAAATCAGTCATTCTACCACTTGTTACATCAAGCTGCCCTATTTTTGTAGACCGGTTATTAGGCTGTGGCTTGTCATTACCTCATGTTTTCTTGTCTCCTCCTACCTTCTCTATATGAAGCACAACTTGCCTTATTTTTTCTTCATCTCTTGGAAGACATCACTTTGGTTTCTCTCTAGGTGAGTCCTCTTTTCTTCTTGTATTCCTTTCTTAGCATGGAGTGTAGGAACGATATGGGTTCACAAACGTCGGTGATCACGCAAGATTATCTAACACAATTTGCGAACCGGTATGGAGTTAGCCAGGATCTTGTGCCGGTGGCTCCACCGTCTGGCGCAACGGTGTTGGACGCTCCTTCCGGCACCATCGCCTTGTATACTGCCTTCTTTACTGTTAGTAACTTTCGAGTGCCTGTTAGTCGCTTTCTATGCCTTGTTTTGTCGTATTATTCAGTGCACTTGGCTCAGATTGTTCCTTTAGGTTTGATAAAGGTTTACCATTTTGAGATATCTTGTCGTGCCCTTAGGTTAGATCCTAGCGTTAATTTGTTTAGGGCCTTTTATAAGCTGACCCGAGTAGGTGATTGGGTTACGTTTGAGAAGAGGAAATCTCCGCGGCCAGCTATGGCGTTGCGCCCGTTTACTAGTTTGAAGCACTGGAAAGATCATTTCTTTTTTCTTTCTGATCGGATTGTGCCTTTCGAGATGCACTGGCTTGGTATGGATGAGGACATTAAGGTTCCTCTTCCAAAAAAGGGTGAATATGATATGGCCGCGTTCAACGCTTTGAAGGCTGAGCCGACCACGCTTCGTTCTTATACTCCGAGCACTTTCTCGTGATGGCCGGGATCAGCCGTGTTTGGCCGGACACGAGCCTTTATCCATATATGATTTGTCAGGGGGAACGTACGTTCTCACTTTTTTATTTTTACGTTTCCACATTTTAGCTAATCATTGATGTTTTGTTATCTTTTTTCAGGTATGGGTTTATTTAACCGTATGAAGTTGTCTGCCGCGACGGATGTTACCGAAGAGGCCGAATTTCTTTCTGAAGAGGCTTGCCCTTTTCTTGATTCGACTGCTGAGTTTGTGGTTCAGCCGGGGGAACACTTGCCAGTTTCTTCCTCCGGACACCGTAGTGCCGATAATCGTAGTCCGCCGGCGAAACGTCAGAATGCGAGTCGCAAGAAAGGGTTGGGAGGGCCGGGATTGAAACCGCGGGATTTCCCTTCCGCTGCGGGGACCTCGGCAGCAACTCGCGGTGCGAAGGTCGTGATGGGCCTTTCGGCCGCTTCTGGGGGTGCGGCGGCAGCCGCGGCTGGTGCCGGGGCCGTTGTTTCGGTTGCTGGTGGTTCTTTTTCTGGTTCGGTCGAGAAATCTCATGGTACTTGCGCGCTGCTATTTCTGCGGGTACTTCCTCGGGGGATACTGACATGGATCCTTCTGAAAAATTCACTCCATATTGGGATCTAACGAATGGGTCTTTGTTTGATGATCCCGAGTCATGCAAAGACTTTATGTTTTGCTCGTACGCCGGTCGAGTTTTATCGTGGTGGGGGTTTGAAGAATAGAGATTTATCTGATGCTGGTTGTTCGTCGATGGTGAACAGTTTCTTTTCTTTTATTGAAGTTCATAATCGTTGGGCAGATAGTTTGAAGGAAACTCGTGATCTTAGGAGGAAGACGACGCGCCTCGAGGATGATAATGCGTCGTTGAAGCTTCGATGCGATTTTCTTGAAAGGAAAAGGAGAAAGTTACCCTTAGCCTCAGCGAAACTCAAGAAGACCTCTGCGTTCAGTCTGCCGCTGTGAAATGTCTGTCGTCTGACCTGAAAAGCGTCAAAACTGCCTCGGACGATCGGATTTCTCAGCTCCAGGGAAAAATACACGACTTCAAGCCGAGAGGAAATGGCTTATCTCGGATGGGATGGGCTTAGCTTTTAACAAGATTCGTGATAGCGACGAGTGTCTTGGTCTTCTTGGAACTATCAACAGCCTTTCCGACAAAGTGGGTTACAATGCCGGTTTATCAGATGGCATCCGCCTTGCTGCTGCGGGCAAGAAACCTAAGGACGCCAAGAACTTTGATGCGGACGCACTTAGGAAACTTGAAGCTGAGTCTGAGCGGTTTGATCATGCTGTTTTTCCTATGGCTGGGACGATTGCTGCTATGTGTGATTCGGATTTTGAAGAGATCAAGGCTTTCCTGACTTCACCGCCTGAAGGTCCTCCTCGTGTTTAGTTTATCTTTGGGTGTCTGGATGGTTTGCTTGTTTCCTTTTTATGTTGATGTAATGTTATCAGACTCGTATTCTGACTGTTGTAATGTCTTTCGGCGGTTGGCCCTTGGTTTTGCCAACCGAGCGTTGTTTGTAGGAATGATATTTGGTTCTATCATGTATGTTTTTCTTAATTGTGCGTTGTTTGTAAGAGTGTTATTTTATTTACCATGTATGCTCGTATCGAGATTCGCCTTGACGAATTTGTATCGTGGCTTAATCGATTTTCGCACAACACATCCCCCTTTTTCTTACTGGCCGCGGCTGGGCGGGCCTAGGCCGCGGCCGCGGCTTGATGACTTCTCTCTTTTTTTTTTTTGAGATTCCGGCCGCTTTTGACGTGTGGCTCGTGGTGACCGGTATGGCTATGAAGACGCCACAAACGATGCTTATCGCTCGTAACCGTGGAACCGCGGCTGGGTTATACTTTCCCACCTAGCTGTGGTTTAATGGTTGTAACGCCTGTAATTGTGTGGCTTAGTTGTGGTTGCGACTTAGCCTTTAATTATGGTGTCTTACTTGCCTGTTTACACTGCTTATCTCCTTTGTTGGCTATATGCACGTTGGGTGCGGTCTATCATTGGTTGTAGCTATTGTTATTGGTTTCAGCCGCATTTGGCAAGTATGTTTACAGCTTGAATAACCTATTGGGAGTTGCTTTCCCCCCGTTTGCCATTTTTCGTACAAGGGAGCTTGCAGCTCGGGTGACATTGGTTACTTGTCATAAAATGGTTGTACTTTCAATTGCATGCTCTCTTTTTTTATAACTTGGTTGCGAACACTGGTAAAGGGCGTACCTGGTTGCGAACACTGGTATTTACCATTAATGGCTGGGAATGAGATAAAGTCACGTATTTGGACGTAATCTCCCATGATTTCGTCTGTTCATTTTGGTTTTTCTTGCCAGATTGTTCAGACGTTCGTTACGTTGGCCGTCGGCTTGATTAAGCAATCATGATTCTACTTCATTTCTGGTTTTCACTCGTATGGTTGTTTGGTTTCACGAGATTAAGTGCTATAAGATAAATTGTTATAACTGCTGGTGCTCGCGTGCACCTTCTTTTAAGAAAAATGAGTTATAACATTCCTGATTATCATTTGGTTACATGTAGCATCGCCGGAGCTGAGCCCCATTCCACGTTCGCGGTACAACTGTACCATCTAACTTCCCTATCTTGTATGCTCCATTTTCTCCAACTTCGATCACTTGATAAGGCCTTCCCAGCGGGGTCCGAGCTTTCCTTGACTTTCTACTCGGCTTGCTTCGTTATCCCTGAGGACATAGTCCCCTGGTATGAATGATTGCTTCTTTACTCTGGAGTTGTAGTACCTCTCCACTTCTTTCTTGTGTCTTGCTTCCCGGATGGCTGCTATCATTCTTCGTTCTTCTAACAGGTCGAGGTTCAGGCGAAGTTCCGATTCATTGTTTGCTTCTGAGGATTGCAATACACGGGCGGATGGCATTCCGATTTCTGCAGGTATCATGGCTTCGGATCCGTAAGTCAAACTAAACGGGGTCTCGCCATGACTATTTTTGGCATCGTCCTGTGAGCCCAGAGGACGTTCGGCAACTCGTCCAACCAATTCTTGCCCTCCACGCCCAAACGTGTCTTGATTCCTTCGACGATGCTCCTGTTCACCTTTCTACCTGTCCATTACCTTGGGGATGAGCTACCGAAGTAAATATCTTCTTGATCTTCAAGTCCTCGCACCATGACTTGAAAGGGTTTTCAGCAAATTGTCTTCCGTTATCTGTCACGATAAACAGGGTAACCCGAAACAACATATAATGTTTGCCCATACAAATTTTTGACGTGTTGACCAGTGATTGATGCCAATGCTTTGGCCTCTACCCATTTTGTGAAATAGTCAACCGCTACCAGCAGAAACTTTACCTTCCCCGCAGCTTCCGGGAATGGACCAACAATGTCCATTGCCCATTTTTGAAAAGGCCACGCTGCACTGACTGGGACCATGTCGTTTCTTGGCCGATGGCACATTGGGGCATGTCTTTGGCAGCTTTCACACCTTTGTATCTCTGAAATGGCACTTCTATGCATGCCTGGCCAATAATACCCTGCCCCCATTGCCTTGGCCACCACCATCCTTGGGCCTGCGTGAATTCCACATATGCCTTCGTGAATTTCTCTTATAACATAGTTGGCTTCATCCGCGTGAGGCAGCGCAGAAGCGCCCCATGTACGACCTGCGGTATAAGACCCCTTGGTGAAGTTCATAATGCAACGACTTTTGCTGAATGGCATGCACCTGTCCTTTATCTTCTGGCAAGTGCCCGCTTTCTAGGAACTTGAGTATTGGGCTCATCCAGCATTCTTCCACCCTGTTTCCTATAGAAGCCACCACGTCTTCTTCGATTGATGGTGTTTGTAACACCTCTACCTTAACCTTCTTAGCTAAGTGGCTGAAAGTGACTGAAGCCAATTGCTAAGGGCGTCTGCCTTCTTGTTCTTACTTCGCGGAACGTGCAGCACATCGCACTTTCTGAAGTTGATGATTAACGCCTTTGCTTTTTCCAAGTACAGCTTCATTGCCTTTCTTTTGCTTCATAAGACCCATTGATCTGATTTGCCACAAGCAGTGAGTCGACATGGGCGCGAAGGTTTTGGATGCCCATCTGCTTGGCTATCCTCAGACCTGCCAACAAAGCTTCATATTCTGCCTCATTGTTGGAACTCTTGAAAGCCAGCCTCAAAGCATAAGTCACCTCCTCTTGTCTTGGCCCAACTAGTATCATGCCTGCACCTGAACCTTCATCATTGGATGCTCCGTCTGTATGCAAGCACCACTCTTCATCATCCTGTATTATAGTCTTTTCTTTACTGCCATAACTTTCCTCCTCTGGTGGCATCTCCGTCAGGAAGTCAGCTACAACTTGACCCTTGATTGCCACCCTCGGCTTGTATTCTATCTCAAGGCCCCGAGCTCGATTGCCCATTTCGCCAACCTCCCCGATATCTCTGGCCTTCTTAGTATCTGCTGGATGGGTTGGCTGGTCCATACTTCGATCACATGTGCCTGGAAGTATCTTCGTAACCTTCTGGAAGCGTGCACCAGGGAAAGAGTCAATTTCTCCATTGGAGAATACCTGGTCTCAGGGTCCTTGAGTGCTCTACTGACAAAATAAATTGGAGTCTGCTCTCCATCCATGTTCGTCATTAGCACTGCACTCACGGCTTCTTTTCCTGCAGACAAATACATACTAGTTGCTCTTTTGGAAAGGAGCTACTAGCGTGGGTAAGTTACTTAAATACATTTCATTTGCTGGAAAGCGTCCTCCGCTTCCCCGGTCCATACAAATTCTTCTTGTTCAGACAGTTTGCGCAAGGTGGTCATGAATGGCAGTGCGCGTTCAGCGTGTTTTGATAAAAACCTGTTAAGGGCCACCCAACCGTCCGTTAAGTGTCTGAACTTCCTTGACTGATCTAGGTGATGGCATGTTGAGGACAGCTGTCACTTTCTCGGGGTTGGCTTCCAATCCTCTCTTTGTTACAATTACTCCAAGAAACTTCCCTTCTTCTACACCAAATGAGCACTTCTTTGGGTTTAGTTTCATGTTGATGGTTTTTAACGTTTGGAACGTTTCAGCAATATCTGCGAGCAATGCCTCTTCATCGCGACTTTTAATCACCACGTCGTCTACGTAGATCTCGATGTTCCTGCCCATCTGAGGTGAAAAAGCGTCGTCCATCAGACGCTGGTATGTTGCCCCTGCATTTTTCAATCCAATGGCATTTCGTGAAACAGAATATGTCGATGTCTGTGTAGAAAGCCATCTTGTCCACATCCTCCGGTGCCATCTGTACTTGATGATATCCTTTGTAAGCATCCAAGAAACACTTCAAGGGAAAACTTGCCAGGGAGTCAACCTTCAAGTCGATATCTGGGAGTGAATAGCAATCCTTTGGACATGCATTGTTTAAATCTTTGAAATCAATGCACATCCTCCAGGTGTCATCACTTTTTTGACCATGACAGGGTTGGCGACCCAAGTTTGATACCGTACCTCCTGACAATGCCTGCCTCCACCAGCTTCTTAACTTCTTTCTACCACGGCTCTGCTCCGTTCGGGGCCCATGTGTCGGCGCTTCTAGGCCACCGGCTCCTTTGACAGCCGTGTATTCAACCTGTGTTCTGCTGTGCCCCGGGGAACGTCCTTCATGTCAGAAGGTTGCCATGCAAAAACATCCAGGTTATGCTACAGCAGGTGACGAAGTCATTCCTTGGTGGCGTCCCCCAATTGTCCTCCGACAGTAATCTTTTGGTCTGGGAAAAGGGGATTGACCACCCACCTTTCCAATACAGGACACATAGGTTCGTCTTCCCAAGCTGATGCCCCTGGGGTGATTGCCTTCACGTCTTTACATTCCCTGCTGGAGTACACGGTGACCACACCAGTTGGGGTGGGGAACTTGATTGCAGCGTGTACCGTTGATATTACCGCTCCCAACATGCACAGACCCGGTCTTCCGAGTAGGATGTTGTGGGATGAGTCTGACCGCACAACCAGGAATTCATGATGACTTCCCGCCATCCCATGCTGTTACCTATTGCGACAGGCAGTTGTATCTGCCCCAGGTCTGCACAACTTCTCCGGTGAAACCAGTAAGCTGGTGAGTTCTGGTGTCGAGATTTCTCCTTTCCTCTTCGTCAAGCTGCAAAAAACAGTGTCGTTACATAATTTCTGAACTACTTCCACTATCTACATATATCCTGGTACCTGATGCCCCGCAACGATCGCTGAAATCGTCAATGGGCCGTTGGCAAAACTTCCGCCATGTATGGAGGGAACGAAATTCTTGCGCCATCCAGGGCTCCATATGATCGGAGTGGCGCTTAAGTTTGCAGTTTGCGAACTTTGTCATGAAGATCTCTTTCCGCTTGTCTCATGTCTGTGGTGTCTTTTTCAGTTCCCTCAAGAGGGCCAGCTTCCCTGTTTTATTGCCAGTCGATCTGCCGTTTTAACAAGAAGCAGTCGTCTGTCATGTGCCCATTCTCCTTGTGGAACTCACAGTATTTGCATGTGTCCCTCTTTACTCCAGGCTTTAGCGGAGCTGGCTTGGTGAAGTTGACATTCTCTGTGGTGAGAATCTCGCTTGGGGTTTTGGTTAGTGGGGGGAGCGTTACGTTAGGACCTTGTGGTTTCTGGTTGGAGTTGTAAACGAGGTTGGAAAGTGTAGCTCGCTGAGTGAAACGTGGTTGGAACTGTGGCTTTTCCCATGATCTTGAACTCCCGGCCTCTTCTTCTGCTCCAGGTGGTCGGCAGAGCTTCTTTGGAGTTCTATCTTTCAGTTGTTCGCAGGCCTTTTTCCCTCTAACGAATGCTTTTGCTCTTTCCAGCATTTCGTCCACCGTCTTCGGAGATGTTCATGGAATCTTTCTACCAACTGATCGTTTCTCACACCATGAATGAAGGCTGAAATTCGAATTGTTCTCCAGCTCCTCTGACTTGCATGCTTTCTTTTGAGTATCTCGTGATGAAATTCTTGATGGACTCGCCATCTCCCCTCTTGATGTTGTGTAGCTCTGCGGGTCCTTGGCAGATAACCTTTGCTGGCTGAAGTTCTTCAAGAAATCTTCCTCCAATTCCTCAAAACTACCTATGCCTCCGACGGGGAGGCTGTCAAACCATACCCTCGCAGTACCAGTTAGCGTCTGGGCAAA
>JABSNV010000235.1:0-100035 GCA_024085815.1 Flaveria linearis | reverse complement strand
AAAACAACATGTTTGTTACTGTTGGACCAAAGAACCAATGAGCCAAGATCAGGAAAACCTCTAAGTCCCATATGCCACTACAACAACAAGTGAAGACTCTCATCAGCTATTGTGTTCTCTTACCGGAGGTCAGAGAGGAACTGAGGACTCCATCAGCTAGTGTGTTTCTTGCCTGAATGTCAGGCTCGAGAGCATCTTAGTGCCAGCTCTGCTGAGATGATGAAGTCTGAAGAACAAATTCTGAAGATCAAAGAACTGAAGATCATCAGCTGAAGATATCAAAAGGCTGAAGATCTAAAGAACTGAAGATCTTCCGAAGCACAAAGTCTGAAGACAAAGACTGAAGACAACAACTGATGATATCTACTGAGATCATCAGTTGTTACATCTTCCGAATGTGTTCTTCCGAAGCGAAGTCTGAAGAAAAAGACTGAAGACAACAACTGATGAATCTACTGAAGTCATCAGTGGTTAATCTTTCGAAGTAACATCTTCCGAGTTTCATCTTCCGAAGCAAGTCTGAAGACCAAGTACTGAAGACAGAGTTTGTCTCAACAACTGAAGAAGTCCTCTTCAGTTGTTGTGGTGGTTTTTCCTTTCCGAAGTTTATTTTGTGTCAGTAGTTGTACAACAGCTGAAGAGAATGTCTTCAGCTGTTATAGTTTCAGTAGTTTACTTTTGTCAAGTACTTAGGAACTTTGTAAGAAGATGTCAGTTGTGACATCTTCAGTAGTTTTATGTTTTGTCAGTTGTAATTTGAATATTCAGTGATGTCAGAAAAAGGACATCACGCCCATCCTTTTGCCGCCTATAAAGGATGGGTAACCATACTGTTTTAATTGCCGAAACGTGCGAACCAATAGAACATTTATTGTTTGCAGAAACTCTTCTCTCTATGTTCATGCTTTATTTGAAAGATTTTATGTTCTTGCTTTAATGCTAATTAATGAGCTAAATCCGCTGCAAACATAATCTAATTGATCAACACGAGAGGCTGAGATCCTGTCAAATGGTATCAGAGCGAGTGAGTTAATCATTGATCGATCTTACCATTGATCATTTGAAACTGCTCTTTTGATCTCTCAGTTTGATCGAATTAGCAATTTGCAAGAGTTAGTCATAGAGAGTGAGTTTCTGCTGTTTCCGGCCAAAATCTTGAGGTCTTTCGGTGGTTTTGAGTCACATTTGTCTGGTTTTAAACTTGTTTTGACTAAAACCTGAGATGACAACACCAACTAATGATCCCACAATACTGGTTCCGCAACCAAGCCTCCGATGCTGGTTAGGAACGAGTATAACATATGGCAAAGACGTATGCTGCACCACTTGGCTGTCAACAGTGCTGGTTGTTGGAAGTCAGTGGTGCATGGGCCATACAAGCCTATGGTGAACGTCCCGGAATCTAATGAACAGGTGCGAAGAAACCTGAACAGTATTCGGACGAAGATCTAAAGCTGTTTGAAATTGATGCTAGAGCCCATGGATTTTAGCCATGGCCATTCCAAACGAGATATATTCAGGGCTCTTGCATCATGAGTCTGCTCATGACCTATGGGTTGCTCTAAAGGAACAATTTGGAGGAACTGATTCGGTCTTAGCAAACAATAGAGAAATCCTTGCCCAACAATATGAGACTTTCTCATATAGAAAGGGTGAGACTCTGACCCAGCAGTTTGAGCGGTTCTCTTGTTTAATCTCTGAGCTGAAGATGGTTAAACAAGAGTACTCCAAAAGCCAGATGAACAACAGGTTCCTCAGGTCATTGCCTGAGAGATGGGACACATATACATTGTCCTACGCTCTAGTGCTGACCTTGACACTCTATCTCTCACCCAACTTCATGGGAAACTACTCACTTTTGAGAGAGAGGTAGAGCAAAAGAGGAAGTTGTCATCTTCTGGCAAACTTGCTGATGACTTTGTCCAAGGTAATGCTGCCTTGATAAGTCATGAGTCAGAATATGCTTCATCAGAAAGTCTTATGATAAGCATATCGATTCTCTACCAACTCAGAACAAGCTTTTGTGGTGTTAGTAGTTCAGGAGGTGGTGGTGACAACTTGTGTTTTCTGATGGAGGATTTGAAGGGCATTCCAGATGATGATCTGGAAGAGATGGATATTTTGAACAAATGGCAATGATAAATATCCGCTCTCAGAAGTTCTACAAAAGAACTGGTAGGAAATTCCCAGGACTCTCTGGCAAAACCAAAGTTGGTTTGACAAGAGCAAGTTGAGGTGTCACAAGTGCCAAAGGCTTGGACACTTTGCAAGAGAGTGTAGATCATCTGGATCTAACTCATCTGCACCCTTTGTGACTTTTCCCAGCAATAGCTCACAGCACAAAGGGCAACCTTCCTACAGTTCTCCCATCCATCTCAAGCACAAGCACCACCTGCTTATTTTGTGCCACAGGGTCATATGCCTTATTCTTACCCCTGTTACTACATGCCTCAGCTGGTCAACCTCAAGCACCCCCGGCTCAACCACCTCATGCTCTTCCAGAGCCTCATTCTTCCCAATCTCATCACCAAACACAACCTCAACAACAAAGCTTTTTCACCCAACTGCTGTTGACTGGAGTAGTCTACCAGAAGAGCTATCTGGTCAGGAACCACTACTCCAAGGTGCTGGTCAACATGGTGGTGATCAACCTTTTGGAATCTTGCTCTGATGGCCCTTGATTCTGCTGAAGGGTCATCATCCAATGCCTCATCTCAGGTATCCACTGAGGCAAAAGCCAAGCTTTATTCAGAGTCATGCATAGCAGCATTTGCTTCCATTAGAGAAGCAAATGTAGCTTTAATAGATAAAAATCTTGAGCTTGAGCACACTATTCCAAAAGAAAAGCTGATTTTGAGGTTGTCCTAAAAGATAAAAATGATGAGATTTACAAGCTCAACTGCCAAATCAAAGATAGTAAAGCTAGGAAGATGTACTTCTAGAGAAGTACAAGGACCTCAAGGAAACTCTTGCAACCACCCAAGTTGAGTGTGATCGATGGGTGCAATCTTGCAAGGGTTTTGAAATGCTTCTTAGCAAGCAAACAGCTTCCAATGTGAAGTTTGGCATGGTTATAATCACACTGCTCCTCCCACAGATTTCATTTCAAGAGCAGAAGTTGAATCTGATGGGGAGAGCAATAACCAATCCTTCTCATCATGTGACTTACTATCCTCTGAATCAGCATCATCAGGATGGACTATCACATGACCAAAAGGCTGATCAACTCAGAAGTTGTCACTAGAAGTACTGAAGGTACTGGAGAGCAAGTGACAACATCTGAAGTTCAAACCTCAAATACTGTTAGAACTGAAGAGAAGAAAACTAACAGTAGGAAAGGTTTGAAGACAGCTAGAAAGGATACCAGGAAGGCAGGCACTAGGAAGAAAACTGCTAGTACTGATGTCGAACAGCTGAAGAACAAGTCTTCAGCAGTTAAATCTCTTCAGCTGATGATCAGCATAAGATGAAGAAAAAGCCATGTGAGATATGTGGCTTGTTCAATCATCTTACTGATGATTGCTGGTACAAAAGGGGTTCCAAACTCAAACAGAAGGAGCAAATTACTGAGAGCATCAATAAAATGAAGAATGAGTTTGAAACCAAGTTTGTACTGGCAACATCCAAGCCTGAAATCCCTAGGGCCAAAGTTAAATCCAAGAAGGTAGGGATTTCTCAGACAACAGCTGAGGTTGCTCAGAAAAAGATGGTACAACATAGGAACTCATCATCAGTAACTCCAATGTGTCTGAAGAGCTGAAAGCCCTATCACAAAACCAGACACAGTTGGTGATGATGGTTCAGCAACTAGTGGGAAGAGTCAACCACTTAGATGCTCCTGTTGAAACCACAGAAAAGGAAGTCCAAGCCAAAAGCTTCATCTTCTGTACCATCTTCTTCACCTCAAGCTGTCACACATAACACACCTTTAGTGCTACATCTGTAGCTGAGATCAGACCCAAGGCCAAGCGGTTTGGGTCTCCAAGACTAACTAACACTGGTTGTGTTTGCAGGGTTCTTCAACATGCCAAAGAAGCATCTGGTATGTAGACAGTGGAGGATCCATGCACATGACGGGAAGCAGCTCCCTTCTTAATGACTACTCTCAAGGAAAGAAGGGATTTGTTTCTTTTGGCAATGATGCAAAGGGTACATCGTCGGAAAAGGCTTTGTTTCCAACGGGGAAATAAGGTTGATGATGTTAACCATGTGGAGAATCTCAAGTACAACTTGAGTGTCAGTCAAATGTGTGACAAAGGCCATGTTGCCCTTTTCACAAGCCAGAACTGTAGGATTCTGTCATCCAAAGTTCTGAGTTTGATTGACAAGGCATTGGATGAACACACTCTCCTGAAGGCCAACAGGACAGGAAGAGTGTATGCCTTAGATCTTTCCAAAAAGATGGATCTAAAAGGCCATCCTTGCCTATTTCCAAGGCATCTCCTCAAGAGTCTACACTTTGGCATAGAAGGCTGGGTCATGTTAATTTCAAGAACATGAATCAGCTTATAAGCATGGTTTAGTAAGAGGATTGCCTCTGAAGGAGTTCAAGTGTGAAGATGACTGCACTGCTTGCTTGAAAGGAAAACAACACAAAGTTTCATTCCCTTCAATAGAAGAACCTAAGTCCACTGCCTGCTTACAACTTCTGTACATGGATCTCTTTGGTCCTGTCAGAGTAATGAGCATGGCAAAGAAGAAATACTGCCTGGTAATTGTGGATGATTACTCCAGGTTTGTATGGACTTTCTTCTTGCACTCCAAGGATGAAGCAGCAAAGACAATAATGAACTTTGTGTTACAAGTAGAAAAGCAGTATTCCCTACAGGTCAAGTGTGTGAGGAGTGACATGGAACAGAATTTAGAAACCACACACTTGATGACTTCTACCTGTCCAAGGGAATTAGAAGGCAGTTTAGCATTCCAAGAACTCCTGAACAGAATGGAGTGGTGGAGAGAAAGAACAGGACCTCATTGAAGCAGCAAGGTCAATGTTGGCTGACTCAGGGCTGCCACTGACCTTTTGGGCTGAAGCTGTCAATACAGCTTGCTATGTACAGAATAGAGCCTTAGTAAATAAGAGGTTGATGAAGACTCCCTATGAAGTTCTTCATCATTTGGCCCCTCTTATTTCATTCTTTAGAGCCTTTGGGTGTCCTTGTTTCATTCTCAACACTAGCAACCCACTCCATAAGTTTGCTAGTAAGGTGGATGCAGGGTACTTTGTTGGTTATTCATCAACTTGCAAAGCATACAGAGTCTTCAACTGTAGAACCAAAGGGGTTGAAGAAACTTTGCATGTTAAGTTCAATGAATCTCCAAAGGACAAGATTCCACAAAACCCTGTGGAGCTGTTTGATCTGGACATACTGCAATATGTTCCTTATCAACCTCCATCTGTTGAGCCTGTCAACAGATCTCCACCTGGTGGTACTGAAGATGATGAAGTCAGTACTCACCTCTTCAAGTTCAGTGACAACCTGCCTAATTCCACTGAACCTGATGCTCCTATAGCCTCAGCAGCTCCATCCACTACAAATGCTGATGAGATTTCTGCTTGCTCTACTTCATTGAGCTGCCATCCTCTACATGGTTTCAGGAATCTCCATCACCATCTGTTGCTGCTGATGGGTCTACAAACACTTGCACAGATATCATAGTTTATCAAGAGCTCAAGAATCACCCCACTTCACAAATCATTGGTGATATTCATGCTGGAGTTTTAACCAGGAATCAATTGTCCAACTTCTGCTTCTATGCTCTCTTCATCAGTCAGCAAGAACCAAAGAACTATCATATTGCCTTAAGAGACAATGGATGGGTGGAAGCTATGCAGCTTGAGCTACTTCAATTTAAGAAACAGCAAGTGGGAGCTTGTTCCATTACCCCAAGGTAAGTGTGCTATAGGCACCAAGTGGGTATTCAGGAACAAACAGATGAGAAGGGCCAAATTGTCAAGAACAAGGCCAGACTGGTGTTCAAGGGTTTGCACAGGAGGAAGGAATCGATTATGATGAGACCTTTGCACCTGTGGCCAGACTAGAAGCAATTAGACTGTTCTTAGCTTATGCTGCCTTTCACAGTATCAAGGTTTATCAAATGGATGTCAAAAGTGCCTTCCTATATGGAAAAATCAAAGAAGAGGTTTATGTGTGTCAACCACCAGGCTTTGAGGACAATAAACATCCTGATTGGGTGTACAAGCTAGATAAGGCTCTTTATGGGCTGAAGCAAGCACCTAGAGCCTGGTATGAGACACTCTACCTTTCTTCTAGAGAACAAGTTCACTAGAGGCACCATTGATAAAACCTTATTCATCAAGACTGTGGGACAACATAAGCTCCTTGTTCAGATTTATGTTGATGATATCATCTTTGCATCCTCTGATCCAAAGTTGTGTGATGAATTTACAAAGCTTATGAAGCTGAGATTTGAAATGAGTGCTATGGGAGAATTACAGTACTTTCTGGGCTTGCAAATCAAACAACTGGATGATGGAATCTTCATCCATCAGTCCAAGTATACCAAAGAGTTGCTGAATAAGTTGATTTACAATCCTGTAAGCCCTGTTCTACTCCATGAGCAGCATCACACAACTAGATGTTGATCAGAAAGGTAAAGCGGTTGATGAAACCTTTACAGATGTATGATGGGTCCTTGATGTACCTTACAGCTTCTAGACCAGACATCATGTTTTCAACATGTGCTTGTGCTAGATTTCAGGCTGCACCTAAAGAATCCCATTTGATTGCAGTCAAAAGGATCTTTAGATATCTGCAAGGTACCCAATCACTAGGACTTTGGTATTCAGCTGGGCATTCATGCAAATTAGTTGCTTTCTCTGATAGTGACTATGCAGGATGCAAAGTCACCAGAAAATCCACTTCTGGTGGTTGCCAATTCCTAAGCAATTGTTTAGTTTCTTGGCAGAGTAAGAAACAAACATCAATTGCTACATCCACTGCTGAAGCTGAGTATATTGCTGCTGCAAGTTGTACCTCTCAAATACTCTGGCTTCAGAACCAACTTCTGGATTATGGCATTACTGAGACTAAGACTCCATTATTAATGGACAGTGCTTCAGCTTGTATTGTTAAGAATCCAGTCCAGCACTCTAGGACCAAACATATTGAAATCAGACATCATTTTATTAGGGATTGTTATGAGAAAGGTCTGATTGATCCTAAGTTTGTACCTAGTGCTGATGAGCTTGCAGACATTTTTACTAAGCCATTAGATAGTACCACATTTCAAAATTTGGTACTAAGGCTTGGTATGCTGCAGCTTGATTGATTTGACCTATGCTGATGCTCTCAAACTCCAACTACTGAAGAGCAAAGGTCAAATACAAGTACTGATGAGTATTTAGTCTTCAGCTCTTTCACAACTACTGAAGACTAAAATAACTCAAAGTACTGATGTATTTAATTTATTGTAAACAACTGATGTAGTGAGGTGGATTACAACTACTGATGTATGATTTTCAATAAATAAGTACTGAAGAACGAATTTTGTTCACAAGTACTGATGTGTAATCTTACACAAGTACTGCAAAATTTGTTCACCAGCTCGGAAGACTATTTCATCAGCACTTGTGAACATCTGATCACAAGAGCTGAAGGCAATATTCTCCAGAGCTGAAGGGTCAATGAAACATCTGAAAGTCAGCCAAAAGGAGCTGATGAGTAAATGTGGAGGCCAGTATGAAACAACTGATTTGACGGAAACAGCTGATGAGAAATTTCACATCAGCTGATACAACAGCTGCTGTTTCATATCCAAACAACTGAAGGACAAAACCATGTCTTTAGTAGTTTCACAACTACTGATGACTAACACCAAGTCCTCAGCTGTTTACACCTAAAGCAATACCATGTCTTCAGTAGTTCACAACTACTGATCTCAGTAGTTCACAACTACTGAAGGCTAACACCAAGTCTTCAGCTGTTTAACGTCTGAAGAAGACTACTAGGTTATCAGTAGTTCATAACTACTGAAGATAGTAATTCTTCCGACGTTTACAACTTCCGAAGGACAAAACCAAGGTCTCAGTAGTTTCAACTACTGAAGACTAATACCAAGTCCTCGGAAGTTACAAACACTGAAGGTTAAAACCACGTCATCAGGTGTTATAACAACTGATGACTAACACCAAAACCTTCAGTAGTTTTCTTTCAACCTTTAGCCTACCCTATAAATATCTTACTTTCAGAGCATTTACTTCACTTGCCCAAATCTTACCAAACCTCTGAAATTCCCACACACACCATTAATGCGTCCTTGTACATAAAGCCTAGACACAACTGTGTCGCACATCTCACTAAATCGCCATTATGGCCCAAGTTTCACAATGCCGTCGATCTCATGCACGACTCCCCATACAAAACGGAATTTCTCATCAACCACCATATACACCGACTCCTTGACAGAGTTTTGGACAAATGTGACCGTCCACACTGGAGAGCATGATGGCGAGGTCTCTCTCCGGTCCTTCGTCAACGACCATACCGTGGTTATCAATCCAGCTACTATACGCCAAACCCTAAAGCTGGAAGATGCCACCTACCCAACCTCCTACCCGAAGGTACCCTGGATCTATCATTCACATCCAACGACTACCAGGGTAACCTATCAGCCTCTACCTTGTTGAAGAAACACTTCCCTGACCCTCAACGATTGATCTTCCACATGGTGAATGTTTGTCTGGCTCCCAAAACCTCTTCGTGGGACCAGATGTCAACAAGGTGGCAACAGGTATTGTATTCTATCCTTGAGAAACAACCACTAAATTTTACTGATATTTATTTTTGGAACTCAAGGACATGGCCACAAAATCTTTTTCTAACCGTTGGAACTTGTATCCACGGTTCATAATGGCCATGATCGAATACCAGCTTCAGGCTGAGGGACTAGTTGGCACTGGGGTCCCTGCCATGGCTATTCAAGCTGAGGTATACTCCAGGCACAACACTGACCCCACACTCAAACAGGCTGCCGGCTGCGAAAACCCACGCAGCTGGAACCCACAACCTCCACCTCCAAATCCAAAGTCCCCACCAAGCCAAAAGCCAAAAAGAAGCCCACAAAGGCTACTCAGGGAGATGAGTCCCCTGAGGATGCCCCTGCCACACAAAGGCAGGATGTGCCTGCTGGTTCGATTCTCCCAGCAGGTACCACGACTCCACCCACCACAACCGCACAGGCTTCCTCTCAACAGGAGCCTGATGTAACCAATTTTGGGGCAACCACATTACTGGGGTCTTCCTCACTTGAGGAGGCTGCCATTGAAGAGCACAGTCCTCCCCATGTGCATACTGCTTCTAGCCACATACTGAGGAGACTGCCCCACTAAGCCCAACACTGGTAATAGCCAGAGTGCTGACTGATCTGAGCACTCCACCCTCTCCCCAGAAACCTATTACCATGGGGAGACTCCAACCGAAGAGGGGGTGGGCACAAGTGCTGATCAGAGCCCACAGCACAGAGAATCAGTTCACTCTCCAGTGTGGCTAGGGAGAGAGAACAATCTGGTGAGGCTGCCACTTCCCCCGCATCAACATCTGAGCAGGGTGAAGCTGGTAACATCTCTAAGACCTCACCAGAGGCAATGGCCGATGATGGATCCAATCCTGAGGCCAGAAGTCCCCAGTACCATGAACAAGGGGCACATGTCATTACTGAGCCACACTCAGGACATGTACATCCTGACACTGTCAGGAGGTCAGGTGATTCAGCTCATGCTGTGATGACCTGAGCTTCTTCTATGATGTAGTCGCTCAAAACACTATCCTAGAGGATGAGATAAGCAGACTCAAAGAGCTGCTTGCTCAGATGACTCAGGATAGAAGTCCATCTGCCACCACTACCCAACAGATGGCACCTTCACCCGAAGGTCTCACAAACACTGAGCCAACCCCACAAACTCGGCCACCAGCCCCTGCTTCTGGCACTAGCTCTCAGGGTCAGAACCCCCCTGAGCAGCTGGATGCTATCTTCCAGAAATCCCTACCTCTCATCACACCCATACTTCAAAATATAGTAATTCAGACCCTTGATGAGAGGCTTCCCACATACATACAACCCTTGGTGGAGGTTGCCGTTTCTAAGGCGCTTGCTGATAGTCAAACCCCAACCAATGCACCCAAAAAGGGGGAGACATCAGTGCAAGCCAAGAGGAAGATGGGTGAGGAAGAGGGAGAGGCAGAGAAAGAGGTGGTGGTTGAGAGGGAGTTGGTTGAGGAGACTGGGAAGGTGAGGGAGAAGGGGAAGAGGAAAGAGAGAGAGGTAGAGCCAATAAAAGTGACTGACATCCAAAAGGATTTCAGTGTCACTGATAAGAATAAGGGAAAGGGAAAGAAGGTGGCTGATCCTGATCTAGCAGCCCTTGTCAAGGAGGCTGATGCTGAACATACCGTTCAATGACCAAAGTCATTGAACAGCTGTTCAGGCAAGGCTTTGACAAGGACACTGCCTTGCTAGATCAAGAGATCAGGAATATGGAGAAGAGGGAGATTGAGTACCGATAGACTACTCTTAGCCAAGAGGAAAGACAAAAAACTTGAGGCTATGAGTAGGTTCATTTCGAAGTACCTGGGCAGACCAGTCCTTGATGTTAGGCATGGACCAGGGACAGACTCTTGGCAATAACCACCAAGATTTGTTCAGCTGGTGATTTTACAAAGGACTGGTCGCAGAGGCCCTATCTGAAGCCGGTGCTGGGAACAGGACACTGCTAGTCAAGCTAACCAAACCAACCCTTATCTCTAGGCTGCTAGCAGTGCCTTCCAACACTTCCACACCAACCCCAAACCACAACCCACAAAACCAACCCCTTCACCACCAAAAACCACAGCCAATGATCCACTCTTGATGAAGAAGAGAAGGGTGTTGAGGCTGCAAGAAGAAGAGGAGGATGAGGAGGATAGCTTGCCTATTTCAGCAGTTATACCTTTACCCAAAGCCAAATCACAAACCATCACTCCCACCTCACAGCAGGACACTGTGAGGGCTAAGATAGAAGAGGAGGAGCAGCAAAAGCGACATGATGAGGAAATGCTGAAAAGCATTGACAAAGTTATGCTGCTTCGACCTCTATAATAAATATGCAGAAAGAAGCTCTGAGATTAGTCATCTTGAAACAAACCTATCAATATGAAAGGGATAAGGTGAGAACTTGGCCTGACCCAAGGGTGTCTCACAGGATAGTCAAAAAGGACATGCCTGTGAGATACAAAAGCCAACTAAAGAGAATCGTAGATGAAGTGATCTCTGTGGCTTTTGTAATAACACCCTGGGAAATAGTAGAGGAATTCGAGAAAGCCTATAGAGCCGGCCAATCACCCTTTTCAATGCTAGATAATAGGGTGGTCAGGAAGGGTCTGGTCTATAAGAGGCTTGAGAATTTCCATAGGAACGAGCTCAATCTGTTGCTGGAGGGTAAACATCCTGATGAGTTTGCATACAGGCAAACCACAACACTTGAGCTCAAAAATGGAAGACAGGTCAAGTTCATCTCAGAGCTGTACGGTCGGGAGGGATTGTTCGAAGGTGAGCCTGAAGACATGTCCAAAGAAGAACAAATGATCTTTCTTCAGGCCTACACCCGAGAATCCTACCGACTTGTACATGGGAGGTAGATCTCATGGATGGGGCAACAGCTCTGTGTCCAATTCCCCAAGACAGAGCTCCCATCCATACTTAGCCAAACAAACACTTGAGACTACCTCTCCGGCCAGTGCTTATCTGGGTCAACTCCTAATCTGATCTAGGAGGAAATAGACCAATCTTTATGCCGCCAATAAGTGGGACATCCAATAATTAGAGGTTTTGGCTGCATTGGTTCAGGGGAGTTTGTTGGACCAAAAGAACCAATGAGCCAAGATCAGGAAAACCTCTAAGTCCCACATGCCACTACAACAACAAGTGAAGACTCTCATCAGCTATTGTGTTCTCTTGCCGGAAGGTCAGAGAGGAACTGAGGACTCTCATCAGCTATTGTGTTCTCTTGCCTGAATGTCAGGCTCGAGAGCATCTTAGTGCCAGCTCTCTGCTGAGATGATGAAGTCTGAAGAACAAATTCTGAAGATCAAAGAACTGAAGATCATCAGCTGAAGATATCAAAAGGCTGAAGATCTAAAGAACTGAAGATCTTCCGAAGCACAAAGTCTGAAGACAAAGACTGAAGACAACAACTGATGATATCTACTGAGATCATCAGTTGTTACATCTTCCGAAGCTGTTCTATCTTCCGAAGCCAAGTCTGAAGAAAAAGACTGAAGACAACAACTGATGATATCTACTGAAGTCATCAGTTGTTACATCTTCCGAAGTAACATCTTCCGAAGTTTCATCTTCCGAAGCCAAGTCTGAAGACCAAGTACTGAAGACAGAGTTTGTCTCAACAACTGAAGAAGTCCTCTTCAGTTGTTGTGGTGGTTTTTCCTTTTCCGAAGTTTATTTGTGTCAGTAGTTGTACAACAGCTGAAGAGAATGTTCTTCAGCTGTTATAGTTTCAGTAGTTTACTTTTGTCAAGTACTTAGGAACTTTTGTAAGAAGATGTCAGTTGTTGACATCTTCAGTAGTTTTATGTTTTGTCAGTTATAATTTGAATATTCAGTGATGTCAGAAAAAGGACATCACGCCCATCCTTTTGCCGCCTATAAAGGATGGGTAACCATACTGTTTTAATTGCCGAAACGTGCGAACCAATAGAACATTTATTGTTTTGCAGAAACTCTTCTCTCTATGTTCATGCTTTAATTTGAAATATCTTTTATGTTCTTGCTTTAATTGCTAATTAATGAGCTAAATCCGCTGCAAACATAATCTAATTGATCAACACGAGAGGCTGAGATCCTGTCAGTACCATTGAACTTACTTTGTGAAGTAACATTCATTGCAGCAGAATCATGAACAAATTGAGTGTGTGCATGTATCTCTCTTTGTTTTTCATCGTGAATCAGTAATGCATATGCTTCATTTATAGAAGGAAGAGGTTTCATCATCAAGATGTTACCTCGAACAGCATCATAGGTAGAATTCAGTCCCATCAAGAACTGGACCAATCGCTGATCAGCTTCTCTTTTCATCAAAACAGCAGCAGATCCACAAGTACAAGGAACAACACTATTCAAAGTGTTTAATTCATCCCAATTTCGCTTGAGTTTAGTAAAATAAGAAGCAATATCATCAGTTCCCTGAGCCATTTGAGAGATTGTTTTCTGCAACTGGTAAAATTTCGCACCATTTGATTGACCATACCTATCATTCAATTCTTCCCAAAGAGCAGAAGCAGTATTCGTATACAGCACACTTTCACTGATATCACGAGACAAAGTATTAAGAATCCATGAGATTACCATGTCATTACACCGTTTCCAAAGAAGAGATTGATTCGGATCTGTCGGTGACTTAACAGATCCATCAACAAATCCAGATTTATTTTTCGCAGATAAAGCAATAGACATTGCTCTTTTCCATGCACCGAATCCAGATCCATCGAAAGGTTTAGAAACGAGTAACATTCTGGATGATCTGATGGATGCAGGTATAAAGGATTCGTTGAATCAATTGAATTGGTGGAAGATGATGATAAGAATGAAGACGACATCGAAGAAGAAGACGACATGATTGAAATAGCGGAAGCAAAACAAAGAAATCAAGAAGAGGAAACGAACGGATCGAAAAGATGATTAAGAATCTGATCGGAAATTGGATCGGAAATTGTGAAGAAGATGATCGGAGCAGATCGGAATTATTGCTCTGATACCATCTTGATTGGAACGATATGAAAGATTTTATTACCTTCGAAATGTATACATGTAACTATATATACACACTACTAAACTTGAAACAAACTCCAACTAACTATAAATATCTTCTAACTACCAGACACGTAAGCTAACTAACTTCTAACTACAATCGTATACAACGATATTAACGTCCAGCATGTGATAAGCACGTGAGAATCGTATCATGTATATTAACACCTGATTATGAAAATTTACGTAAAATCGACCATCAAAAAAACTAATAATGTGTAGTAAGTTGTAACTCATTGTGTTTAGTAACTAAATTCATCATCAACTTCCATTATGAGCAACTGATTAGTTAAAACTGGTAGGCCAGTAAGTAATCGTTAGTAATAACTTGTGCTGTAGTTACTACTTGATAAGCAGTAACAAATTGACCATCAACAATAACGATCAGTAGTAACAAAGTTGGTGTTGAATAGTGAAGGGTACAGTCCCGAATCAAAGATGGGCCGCGATTAAGGAACGTAACGAAACCAAAATAACCCGCGGCTGGGGAAAGGCAGCAAAGCCCTAAGCGGGCCGCGGCTGGGGAAAGATAGCAAAGCCCCAAGCGGGCCGTGGCTGGGGAAAGATAGCAAAGCCCCAAGCGGGCCGCGGCTGGGGAAAGATAGCAAAGCCCCAAGCGGGCCGCGGCTGGGGAAAGATAGCAAAGCCCCAAGCGGGCCGCGGCTGGGGAAAGATAGCAAAGCCCCAAGCGGGCCGCGGCTGGGGAAAGATAGCAAAACCCCAAGCGGGCAGTGGCTGGAGAAAGACAGCAAAACTCATCGGGCCGCGGTTGAAGGAGTGACAAGTTGAGAGGGGCCGCGGCTGACATAGGCTCAGGCCGCGTCAGGGAGCGGCCACTAGCCCAAACCTCAACGACACTTATCCCCAAATACTTAGAAACTATTCGTAAAAATAAGATAACGGTAGTCAAGCAAGAGAACACCAAGGGAAGCCTATTATTGGTTGCCAAAGAATAAAAAAGGACCACTAACAACAAAGCATACCAAGCCAAATGCCTGACCCAGGTAGGAGGACAGAGTAGCCCACAAATACCCAAAGTCAACTACAAAGACAAATAACATTAATGCTTAGTCAGAAACCCTTTGTATCAAAAAGGTATAGAACCTTCTGACAAGGGATCTCAGGTCCAGTTCATTGACCACAGATTACCAAAGATAGAGTCGGGTTGCATTTTGTCCTCATTCATAGATACTATAAAAACTTTCATCATTCAGCAGGTAAGGATCTTCTTTTCTCTCAACACTCTCACCTCAATCATATTAGCTAAACTCTCCTCCCAAATTCCTTTGGTACATACACTTATTCTCGTGTCGGAGTGTGGTCACGGGTAGAAGTCCCTTTTGCCTGTGGCGAGGCTCACGGTGTTGTCTTTGTTGTGCAGATCCCATCACCAGCCTAAGTACAAGTCCAACCACAGTCCCAGATCAAGGTCTCAGCCCCAGATAACAGTCCTAATCCTTGGTGATAACCCTACCCTTGCACTGCTTCCAGGCCTTAACCCCTTGGTTAAGATTTGTGTAGCAACATTTGGCGCCATCCGTGGGACCCCGAACCAAAAAACCAACCACCATGGATTCAGGCCAAGGAACCGTTCCCCACAAAAACACCAACAATGTTGAAAACCCGCACACCACCACTTCAGCATTAGGTACCACCACGGGGGGAAATAATGATGGCAGCAGTGTCATCACCCCGGACTTCATCAATAAGAATCGAGAGCAGATCCTTTCCATGCTTGAACAGGAAGAGAGAGAAAGGCGCCTGAAGGAAATTCGAACGCGTTTAGAGTATGAAGAAACCCCAGAATGAAGGAATAATGAAGAAGATGAGGGTAATCAAGATGATACAATGAAAAATGTTGAAGACAACGCAAAGGTAAGGCAAGGTGCTGATGTAATCATTGAGAAGGCCGAAGTGGATGATGATTTCAGCAAAACATATCGCCCTTCGACCGCACGAGCCAGGTCCAAGTTTATACCAAGAATAGTGGAATTCACTTTTCCTCTAAAGCTTAAGATGTCATCCAACGTAGGTAAGTACAACGGCCTAGGGGACCCCGACGATCATTTGGCAATCTTCGTAGGTGCTGCCGAGGTAGAGCAATGGTCCATACCCGTGTGGTGCCACATGTTTATCCAAACCCTGACAGGAGCCACAAGGGTATGGTTTGACAGCCTCCCGACCGGAGGGATAGGCAGTTTTGAGGAACTAGAAGAAGATTTCCCAAGGAACTTTAGCCAACAAAGATTATCCGCTAAAGATCCAACAGAATTGCATAACATCAAGAGAGGCGATGGTGAGTCCATCGAGAACTTCATCACGAGATATTCAAAAGAAAGCATGCAAGTTAGAGGAGCAGGAGAAACGATTCGAATCTCAGCCTTCATCCACGGTGTGAGAAACGATCAGCTAGTTGAAAGGTTCCTCGAGCACCTCCCAAAGACGGTGGACGAAATGCTGGAAAGAGCAAAAGCATTCGTCAGAGGAAAGAAAGCATGCGAGCAGCTGAAAGATAGAACGCCAAAAAAGCTCATGCCACCCACATGGGATCAACCAAAGAGGCAAGGAGGTTCGAGATCATGGGAAAAACCGTAGTTCCAGCCACGGTACCCCCAGCGAAGCCCTTCTTTCCAATCTCGTTTCACAGCCCAGGTCAGGAACCCCAAGGTCCCAATGTGACACTCCCACCTTTGACTAAAATGTAACATCTTGTAATTTTGAATTAATTTAAAGTTAGTTTTGTTAATAATAAATAATAAAATAATAATAATAATAATAATAACAACAATAATAATAATAATAATAATAATAGTTTAATTATAAAAATAATAGTAATAACTAATAATAATAATAATAATAATAATAATAATAATAATAATAATAATAATGTTGTTATAATAACGATAATTTATAAAAGTTTATTAAACTTTAAAATATTAAAAAAAACTTAAATTTAATAGGTCAAGGGACCTTAATGTCATTTTAGAAACTTAAATAAAAGTTATTTCACCAAATAACAATCACCCAAAACTACAGGGACCATTTGTGTAAAATTGAAACCCAACCCCACCCCCTTCTTCCCCGCGTTCGAACCCCGATTCTCGGCCGACCACCCACCAAATCGGGCACAAAACACCTAAAATAATCAAAGTAATCACGCACTCACGATCGTTTAATCATTTATAACTGTCCATCGAGTTCAATTTCTCCTAAAACACACACAAACACCACATCGATCACCACTCTCGTCGCGGACCTGCAACTCAACCCAATCCATTGTACGAGCATCATTAATCGAAGTTGATTGAGGGCTTTCATTCCTCGTCACCATACGAAGCTTCATACAAGAGTAATTTGATTATCATCGTCGATTTCTCCCCGAACCAAATCCTCCCCTGCCGCGACCTGTTCTTGGTACCTTTGTCATCAAATCGAATTCAATACGGGTAGTTCAATACACCTATTTACTCGGTTTTACATGGGGAACAAAAGCCCCATGTTTCTAATCGCTAACCGAATCGATTTGATGTTCAATTGAATCATATTTCGATCTAGGGTTCGTGGATAATTGGGAAAACTTCGAAGATGGGTTTAAAACAATTTAAAACCGAACTAAACCGCGGCTGAGGCCTTGGTTTACCGGTTACACACATGCATGATGAACTTGGGGTCCCGGGTTCGACCCCGGGCACCCCCATTATTTTTTTAAATAGCTTTTTCAACTTTAAAAAATATAAGAAAATTTTAAAAATTTATAAAAAATGTTTTATAAACTTAGTTTATTTTTAAAGCTACCAAATTATTTACTATAAATTTATTCTTAAAATATTTTAATAAATTAATTATTTTTCAAATGTTATAATTAGATTATTTTGTAAAAATAAACTTTAAATAATAGTTTAAACTATTAAACTTTTATTATAATAAAAGTCACCATTAAATTATTAATCATGAGTATTTCGAATAATTACAAAAGTTTATTAGACGTTATCAACTATTACGAATAATTTTTCTTCTTGTTATTTCTTTAAAATTTAATACTTAAGTAATACATATATTTTTTTATCTAAAACTTATGTGTTTGTTACAATTAAGTACTTAATATACTTATGAGAAACCCAAAATTCTACCTAAAACCCTAATTCTCCTTAAAACGTTAAGCTTATTATTAATTAAACTTAAATGTTGTAAATCTATAGATATTTAGGTACCTTGTGAAGGAGTACCTTGGAACGACGTATATTGACCTTAATAATCATCATAATATACTTATTTGCCATGTGAGTTTTCCTTGCCTCTTTTTACATTATTTCACACTTTTTTGGGGTGAAACATGATACTTATACGTCATACACTTATAAACGTTTGAGACTTGTAAAGCGCTTGCAATTCATCATTATATTTTTGTCATGGTTATTTGTGTGTTGTAAGTGATTATATGAGATACATAGTTTGTTACAATCATTAACTATTGCTAGCCTGGCGACGTCTTAGATCTTTGGGCCTGACAAGCCTATTTGGTGCTAAAGTCGATGTATTGCCGACTCCTAGGAGTCGTATGCTTGTGCACTAGGGAACCAAATACACTTAGCCAATCTTATATACTTGTAATCAAGTTGAGGTTTGATTGTAAAGATATGTGTTCTATAACCTTACTAGCTTATAACCTATAACATGAATTGCTACTTGTAATCTTTTCATATTATGTATGAAAACCTTGGAAACTCACCAATTATTTTAGTTGACCTTTTAATTTTATCATGTTTCAGGTAACACTCAAGTTTAAAGTGGTCTTTTGAAGCTTGCAATAAAACTAGGACGTGGACCTAGTTAAATAAATAAAATGTTATGTTATGTTGGAACTTATTGCATATTTGAGAATTATGTTTGTAATTCCTTTTGAAACTATTAATTTGAATATTACATTAATATAGCGTTATGTGGTTGTGAACAATCTTAATCCTCACATCTCGACGATTCCGCCGTCAAAGTTGAGGTGTGACAGATTGGTATCAGAGCCTATAACTATAGGGAATTAGGTTATTAGAATGGTGACCAAGACTATAGCATATGCATGAACCTTATAGAATTATAATTCTATCTTGTAAATTATATGGTTTACATGCTACATAATGCTATGTCTCCTTGTGTGCAATTTGATGCCTTAGCATAGGATTGCCTAAACATTGCTACATGTCTCCCAAAACTTATATTTGACTCTTTGACTCTCCCCGAACATGAAACCTCTTGATTTTATCCTCGACGACACGTGGGATCGTATACTTATGCTTATGACTTGGATCTTTAGACGTTATGTCTAATCTATATAAATCTCATCAAGGTTTTGATTTCATGAACATAAGAAATATTATGTGACACATAGATACCTGCATTCTGGATTTCCTGGCAAAAAGCCTTCGGGCTAAGGTAAGCGTTTCGTATAAATCCTACGGGACTGGTTACGCTTACCTGGGGATTTCTGGGATAAGTGATAAACTATGGTCAACACACAAGTTTCTAAGGCAAATGGGTCAATTTACCTTGACGTGTCAACGTTTTCAAATGGTGATACGTTACCGACTGGAAACATTTCGTACAATTCATGATTCTTACTTTAACTGTCTATCCTTATTGTCCTTTTTCCCGTTCCTAATCCAATTCGTATTTTCCAGTATGTCTCGCCATCACGGAAACCGAGGAAGATCCGACCGTAAGCTTGCCGCCATGATTACCTGGCAAATGGCTGCGGTCATCCCGACTATGGTGGCTGAAATCAGCAGCACTATGATCGCCAACGTCGCGAACCTCAACAACGGCCAAGGGGAAAATAGTGCAAACCAAGGCCATAACAACCAGTCTTGCACCTTCAAGCACTTTAGTTCATGCAAGCCTTCCAGTTTATTGGCAAGGAAGGTGCCACCGGTCCATTAGAATGGTTTGAAGGGATGGAGAACACCTTCGTCAACTGTGAGTGCCCCGAAGCACTCAAGGTGAGGTATGCCACCAGTATGCTGCAGCAAAGGGCCTTAACGTAGTGGAACAGCGAAAAGAGAAACCGAGGCCCCGACGCAATCTTGGCCTTAAGTTGGGAGGAGTTCAAGAACATCGCCATCGCGAAGTTCTACCCGAGAAGTGAATTGCAAAAGTTGGAAGAAGAATTCTGGAACTTGAAGCAAGATGGTGGTGACCATTTGGCCTACTCAACCAGGCATCATGAGTTGAGTTTACTACTGCCCCATATGGTCGACACTGTCCCCCGTAACATTGAGAAGTTTATAAAGGGTGTACCACCCCAAATTCAAGATGCTGTGGTGGGTAGCCGACCCACGACCTTGGAGGAAGCCATCACTATCACCGCTCAACTCACCGAGAACCACATACGAGCGGGCACCATGTCTGTGAAGGATGCAAAGAAGGTGGAAAGGACGGCTACTGAGGTCGTTAAGGAGACTAAAGCTGAACCGTCTCACAACAACAACAACAACAACAAGAAGCGCAAGTTTACACCGGCACGCAACTATGCCGTGGCTGCACCCAAACAACCCCAAAGACAACTTGTACCTGTCGCTGCACCTGTGGCTCAAGTGCCTGGGGCTAGGGCTTATGCTGGTCCTCAACCTATGTGCAACACGTGTAGGTATCATCATCCGGGGAATCAACCGTGTCGTATCTGCACTTTATGCGGTAAATATAGTCATTGGGTGGCAACTTGCCACCGTGCACATAACAATGCCGCCGGGGTCACAAATCATGTTTGCTACAACTGTGGGGAACCTGGTCACTTCTGCCCATAATGCCCTCGTCTTGTGGGTAACGTTCCACAAGCCCGAGGACGTGCTTTCCACATCAACGCTAACCAAGCACAAGCAAACAACGATGTGGTGAATGGTATGTTAACTTACTTTTAATTTTCGTGATCCGAATATTTTCATACACTACCTGTAACGTTAAATACCTTAAAAATTGAACAGGTATGTTTCTTATTAATAAGACGTATGCTTATGTTCTGTTTGATTCTTGGATCCGATAAGAGTTTTGTTTTATTAGAATTTGAATCCATACTTGCTAAGTCACCTACGAAACTAGAAAGACCTCTCACCGTTGAAGTTGCCGATGGAGAGCCGATCAACGTGGATGTCGTTATCCGTGATTGCATCCTAAGTCTTAACACGCACGATTTTCTTATCGATCTTGTACCGATGAAACTTGGTAGCTTTGACGTCATCATTGGTATGGATTGGTTAGCCAAACACCATGTCGAGATCGTTTGTTTCGAGAAGTGCATTCGTATACCGTTACCCTCTGGGGATACTTTGAAAGTGTTCAGTGAAAATCTTCCAAAGGATTTAAACTCATGTCTTGCACTCAAGCCCGAAAGTGCTTAAGCAAGAAGTATATGGCCTTCTTGGCTTACGTGGTCAACACAAAAGTCAAAGGGAAAGAACTTAAGGATGTCCCTATTATACGAGACTTTCCTGAAGTATTTCCCGATGACCTTAGTGGTTTACCTCCCGTGCGTGAAGTCGAGTTTAAAATTGACTTGATACCGGGAGCAAACCCCGTGGCTAAGTCACCATATCGACTTTCACCATCGGAAATGCAAGAACTCTCTAGTCAACTTCAAGAGTTGTCCGATAAAGGTTTCATTCGCCCTAGTTCTTCTCCTTGGGGTGCACCTGTCTTATTTGTGAAGAAGAAAGATGGGTCATTCCGTATGTGTATCGATTACCGGGAGCTCAACAAGTTGACCATCAAGAACCGGTATCCTCTTCCTCATATCGACGATCTGTTTGATCAACTTTAAGGAGCTGCTATATTCTCGAAGATTGATCTACGTTCTGGATATCATCAATTACGAGTCCATGATGATGACATCCCAAAGACCACGTTCCGTACTCGTTATGGGCACTATGAGTTTATGGTGATGCCTTTTGGCTTAACTAATGCTCCTGCTGTTTTCATGGATCTCATGAACCGAGTATGCAAGCCCTATCTAGATAAGTTTGTGATCGTCTTCATTGATGACATACTTATATACTCCAAAACCAACGCCGAGCATGAATTGTATTTGCGACAAGTTCTTGAGTTGTTGAAGAAAGAGCAATTGTACGCGAAGTTCTCGAAGTGTGATTTCTGGCTCGAGGAAGTTCAATTTCTAGGACACGTGGTGAATAGCCAAGGAATTCACATTGACCCTGCAAAGGTGGAAGCTGTGAAGAATTGGTGTGTTCCCACGACTCCGACCGAGATTCATTCTTTCCTTCGTCTTGCTGGTTATTACCGACGATTCATCGCCAACTTCTCAAGGATCGCGAAGCCGCTCACTTCCTTGACGCAAAAGAATAAACCATTCGAGTGGGGTCCCGAGCAAGAGGAAGCTTTTGAAGCGTTAAAGCACAAACTGTGCAATGCTCCTATCTTGACCCTACCCGATGGAAACGATGATTTCACCATGTATTGTGATGCTTCAAAACAAGGCCTTGGTTGCGTTCTTATGCAACGAGGAAAGGTCATAGCTTATGCATCGAGACAATTGAAGGTTCACGAGGTGAATTACATAACACACGATCTCGAGCTTGGTGCTGTTGTTTTTGCTTTGAAGATTTGGAGACATTACCTTTATGGTACGAAATGTTTAGTCTACACCGATCACAAAAGCCTTCAACACGTTTTTAATCAAAAAGATTTCAATATGAGACAACAACGTTGGGTTGAGTTGATTAATGATTATGACTGTGACATTCGTTACCATCCTGGGAAGGCAAATGTCGTAGCCGATGCACTAAGTCGTAAAGTCCATAACAAGATGACCTTGTTTCAAGAGATTCGCGATCGACGACAATGGTTTGATAATTTGAGAGGATTCGATACTGAAATTCGACTAGATGTCAACAAGGCTACTGTACTGCTACAAAATTTGAGAATAGATAGTGACATCGAGTCTAGTATCTTGGAGGCTCAACAAATGATTCAACAAGAAGGAAGAATGAAGGATGAACTGGAGCATAACCTTCTAACTCAACTGGAGACGAAACCTAATGGGTTGATGTATTTCGCGAATCGAATTTGGGTTCCAAATCGTGATAATCTTCGTACTTCGTCATGAACGAAGCTCATCAAACTCGTTATTCTATTAATCCTGGCTCCGATAAGATGTACATGGACCTGCGTGGTCAATATTGGTGGCCTGGAATAAAGAAAGACATAGCGACTTATGTAGCTAAGTGCCTCACGTGTACGAAGGTTAAAGCCGAACATCAACGTCCAAGTGGGTTACTTGAACAACCCGAGATTCCTATGTGAAAGTGGGAACACATATCCATGGACTTCATAACTAAACTACCCCGAACCTCTCGAGGACATGATAGTATATGGGTGATCGTAGACCGATTGACCAAATTGGCACATTTTATACCCATACGTGACACTTACAAGACATCAAGGTTGGCTCGGATATACGTTGATGAAATTATAAGTCGTCATGGGGTGCCTCTTCACATCATATCCGACCGAGACGCTCGTTTCATATCGTATTTTTGGATGTCTATGCAAGAACTCTTGGGTACACAACTAGATCTAAGCACGGCTTACCATCCTCAAACTGATGGTCAAACCGAGCGAACGATCCAAACCCTGGAGGATTTGCTACGACTGTGTGTCCTTGACTTTGGTGGTGATTGGGATACGCATCTACCGCTTGCGGAGTTTTCGTACAACAATAGTTATCACTCGAGTATCAAGATGGCACCATTCGAAGCACTTTATGGTCGTAAATGTCGTTCACCGATCTGCTGGACTGACATTGGTGAAAACTTCATCACTGGTCCTGAACTCATACAAGAGACGACCGATAAAGTTTTTATCATCCGAAAGAACCTTGAAGTGGCAAGAAGTCGACAAAAGAGCTATGCTGATAAGCGACGTAAGCCATTGGAATTCCAAGTTGGGGAGATAGTTCTTCTTAAGGTTTCGCCGTGGAAAGGTGTTGTTCGCTTTGGAAGGAAAGGTAAACTGGCTCCAAGATTTGTAGGACCTTTCAAGATTCTAAAAAGGATTGGGAAAGTGGCTTACAAACTGGAATTACCTTCCGACCTTAGTGGAATTCATCCTGTGTTCCATGTCTCAAATTTGAGGAAGTGTTTGGCTGACGAAAGTCTGCATGTTCCGTTGGATGACATCCAGATCGACGAGTCATTACACTTTGTTGAGAAACCCGTTGAAGTTATGGATCGCATTATGAAGAAGACGAGAACCACCACTACCCCAATCGTCAAGGTTCGTTGGGAGAATAAGCGTGACGCTGAATTTACTTGGGAACGTGAGGAACACATGAAGAAGAAATATCCGTTTTTATTTATATAGTTTTATTTTTAATTTCGGGACAAAATTCTTTTAAGTTGGGGAGACTGTAACATCTTGTAATTTTGAATTAATTTAAAGTTAGTTTTGTTAATAATAAATAATAAAATAATAATAATAATAATAACAATAATAATAATAATAATAATAATAGTTTAATTATAAAAATAATAGTAATAACTAATAATAATAATAATAATGTTGTTATTAATAATGATAATTTATAAAAGTTTATTAAACTTTAAAATATTTAAAAAAAACAAACTTAAATTTAATAGGTCAAGGGACCTTAATGTCATTTTAGAAACTTAAATAGAAGTTATTTCACCAAATAACAATCACCCGAAACTACAGGGACCATTTGTGTAAAATTGAAACCCAACCCCACCCCCTTCTTCCCCGCGTTCGAACCCCGATTCTCGGCCGACCACCCACCAAATCGGGCACTAAACACCTAAAATAATCAAAGTAATCACGCACTCACGATCGTTTAATCATTTATAACTGTCCATCGAGTTCAATTTCTCCTAAACACACACAAACACCACATCGATCACCACTCTCGTCGCGGAGCTGCAACTCAACCCAATCCATTGTACGAGCATCATTAATCGAAGTTGATTGAGGGCTTTCATTCCTCGTCACCATACGAAGCTTCATACAAGAGTAATTTGATTATCATCGTCGATTTCTCCCCGAACCAAATCCTCCCCTGCCGCGACTTGTTCTTGGTACCTTTGTCATCAAATCGAATTCAATACGGGCAGTTAAATACACCTATTTACTCGGTTTTACATGGGGAACAAAAGCCCCATGTTTCTAATCGCTAACCGAATCGATTTGATGTTCAATTGAATCATGTTTCGATCTAGGGTTCTTGGATAATTGGAAAAACTCCGAAGATGGGTTTAAAACAATTTAAAACCGAACTAAACCGCTGCTGAGGCCTTGGTTTACCGGTTACATACGCGCATGATGAACTTGGGGTCCCGGGTTCGACCCCGGGCACCCCTATTATTTTTTAAATAGCTTTTTCAACTTTAAAAAAATATAAGAAAATTCTAAAAAATTATAATAAAATGTTTTATAAACTTAGTTCATTTTTAAAGCTACCAAATTATTTACTATAAATTTATTCTTAAAATATTTTAATAAGTTAATTATTTTTCAAATGTTATAATTTAAATTATTTTGTAAAAATAAACTTTAAATAATAGTTTAAACTATTAAACTTTTATTATAGCAAAAGTCACCATTAAATTATTAATCATGAGTATTTCGAATAATTACAAAAGTTTATTTAGACGTTATCAACTATTACGAATAATTTTTCTTCTTGTTATTTCTTTAAAATTTAATACTTAAGTAATACATATATTTTTTTTCTAAAACTTATGTGTTTGTTACAATTTAAATACTTAATATACTTATGAGAAACCCCAAAATTCTATCTAAAACCCTAATTCTCCTTAAAACGTTAAGCTTATTATTAATTAAACTTAAATGTTGTAAATCTATACATATTTAGGTACCTTGTGAAGGAGTACCTTGGAACGACGTATATTGACCTTATTAATCATCATAATATACTTATTTGCCATGTGAGTTTTCCTTACCCCTTTTTACCTTATTTCACACTATTTTGGGGTGAAACATGATACTTATACATCATACACTTATAAACGTTTGAGACTTGTAAAGCACTTGCAATTCATCTTTATATTTTTGTCATGGTTATTTGTGTGTTGTAAGTGATTATATGAGATACATAGTTTGTTACAATCATTAACTATTGCTAGCCTGGCGACGTCTCAGATCTTTGGGCCTGACAAGCCTATTTGGTGCTAAAGTCGATGTATTGCCGACTCCTAGGAGCCGCATGCTTGTGCACTAGGGAACCAAATACACTTAGCCAATCTTATATACTTGTAATCAAGTCGAGGTTTGATTGTAAAGATATGTGTTCTATAACCTTACTAGCTTATAACCTATGACATGAATTGCTACTTGTAATCTTTTCATATTATGTATGAAAACCTTGGAAACTCACCAATTATTTTTAGTTGACCTTTTAATTTTTTCATGTTTCAGGTAACCCTCATGTTTAAAGTGGTCTTTTAAAGCTTGCAATAAAACTAGGACGTGGACCTAGTTAAATAAATAAAATGTTATGTTATGTTGGAACTTATTGCATATTTGAGAATTATGTTTGTAATTTCTTTTTAAACTATTAATTTGAATATTTACACTAAATATAGCGTTATGTGGCTGTGAACAATCTTAATCCTCACATCTCGACGATTCCGCCGTCAAGGTTGGGGTGTGACATAAAACCCCTAGTGAGATTCTAGCCACAAAAAATGTCAACTTCACGAAGCCGGCACCCTTAAAACCAGGGGTGAAGAGGGATGCAAGCAAATACTACGAGTTCCACAAGGAGAATGGACATATGACAGATGACTGCTTCTTGTTAAAATGACAGATCAAGCTAGCAATAAAAACCGGGAAGCTCGCGCATATTCTGAGAGAACTGAAAAAGACTCCACAAGCGGGAGATAAAAGGAATGAGATATTTATGACAAGGGTTGCCAGTTGCAATATCAAGTGCCACTCCAATCATATGGAGCCCTGGATGGCATAAGAAATCTCGTTCCCTCCGATACACGGCGGGAGTTTTGCTAACGGTCCTCTAACGATCTCCGCAGTCATCGTAGGACATCAGGTACACATAATATATGTGGATAGTGGAAGTAGTTCAGAAATTATGTACGAACATTATTTTCTACAGCTTGATGAGGAAATTAGGAGGAATCTAGATGCAGAAACGCACCAGCTCACTGGTTTCGCAGGAGAGGTCGTACAAACCTTGGGACAAATACAGCTACCCGTCGCAATAGGCAACAGCGTGGGATGGCGAGAAGTTATCATGACTTTCTTGGTCGTACGATCGGAATCATCCCACAACATCCTACTTGGAAGGCCGGGTTTGTGCATGCTAGGAGCGGTAATATCAAAAGTACATGCTGTAATCAAGTTCCCCACCCCGACCGGGGTTGTCACCATATATTCCAGCAGGGAGTGTAAAGATGTGAGAGCAATCACCCCGGGAGCGTCAGCCGGAGAATACGAACCTATGTGCCCGAACCCGCTTTTTCCGGATCAGAAGATCACAATCGGGGGACAACTAGGAGATGCCACTAAGGAAAGACTCCGCCACTTGTTAGAGCATAACTTGGATGTTTTTGCATGGCAACCCTCTGACATGAAGGGTGTCCTCCGCGACACGGCAGAACATAAGCTGAACACACGCTTGTCAAAAGAACTAGTTGCCCAGAAGCGTCGACACATGGGCCCCGAACGAGGCCAAGCCGTGGTGGAAGAGGTTAAGAAGCTGTTGGAAGCAGGCATCATCAGAGAAGTGTGCTATCAAACCTGGGTAGCCAACCCAGTAATGGTGAAGAAGAGTGACGGCACATGGAGGATGTGCATTGACTTCAAAGATCTAAACAATGCATGCCCTAAGGATTGCTACCCACTCCCGGACATCAATCTTAAGGTGGACTCCCTGGCAAGTTTTCCCCTGAAGTGTTTCTTAGATGCTTACAAGGGGTACCACCAGGTGCAGATGTCGCCTGAGGACGAAGACAAAACTGCCTTTTACACAGACATCGGCATCTTCTGTTTCACGAAGATGCCGTTTGGCTTAAAGAATGCTGGGGCGACATACCAACGGTTAATGGATAACGTTTTCTCGCCACAAGTGGGAAGAAACATCGAAATCTATGTAGATGATGTGGTAATAAAGAGTCATGATGAAGAAGCCTTACTCGCAGACATCGCCGAAACATTCCAAACATTGAAAGCAATCAACATGAAGCTAAACCCTAAGAAATGTTCTTTCAGAGTAGAAGAGGGAAAGTTTCTAGGAGTGGTTGTGACGAAGAAAGGGTTGGAAGCTAACCCTGAAAAGATAGCAGCTGTCCCCAACATGCCATCACCCTGGTCTATCAAGGATGTCCAGACACTTAACGGGCGGTTGGTGGCCTTGAACAAATTCTTATCCAAGCACGCGGAGCGCGCACTGCCTTTCATGACCACTTTGCGCAACTGCCTGAATAAGAAAAATTTTGTGTGGACTGAGGAGGCAGAAGAAGCTTTTCAACAAATGAAAATGTATTTAAGTAACTTACCAACACTAGTGACCCCTTTTCCAAGGGAGCGGCTAGTGGTGTATTTGTCTGCAGGAAAGGAAGTTGTGAGTGCGGTGCTGATGACGAATAGAGATGGAGAGCAGAACCCAATCTACTTTGTCAGTAGAGCACTTAAGGACCCAGAAACCAGATACTCACCGATGAAGAAGCTAACACTCTCACTGGTACATGCCTCCAGAAGGTTACGAAGATACTTTCAGGCTCATGTTATCGAAGTCTGGACTGGCCAACCCATCCAACAGATACTGAGAAGGCCAGAGATATCAGGGAGGTTGGCAAAATGGGCCATTGAGCTTGGAGCTTTTGAGATAGAATACAAGCCGAGGGTTGCAATACGGGGGCAAGTTGTAACACCCTCATTTTCATAATAATATAATAAGGAGGGTGCTACGAGTTGGGTTATTATAACAATTCAGAGATTATAAACACAACGGAATTTTTATACATTAAAAACTGTTACATCATTAACATTACTACAACACTTTAACCGACATTTCAAAACTTTATCAAACTTCATGTATATCTCTCCCAAAACCCAACATTTCAGCCAGTATCATACACAGGAACAGGAATTTAACTCGGTGGGGCATCATCATGAACACCTCTATTATTACCTGGCATGCATAAGAAAATAAACACTAAATCAGATAAACTGGTGAGTTCTAACGAACACCACATTTCAATAATAACAATTTATCAACTGTTATAACATCGAATAATTCACAAACATCCATTAGTCCATTTATTTGTCCCAGTATTGATATGCATATCGAATACCCACAAGGTAATTATGGACCTCTTTTATCAATTTAATTTGGTGGGTCAAAACTCCACCTCGCGCATACGGGTCAAAACTCCGTTTATAATTGGTGGGTCAAAATCCACCTTGCGCGGACGGGTCAAAACTCCGTCTATAGTTGGCGTTGACGGGTCAAAACCCTGTCTATAGTTGGTGGGTCAAAACTCCACCTCGCCATTCACCACAATTTACCATTTCCAAATTCTTATTCACATCTTTATTTATTTATATGCATGCCAGTGCCCGATTTTGTCAAACAATATTGTCAAACAACATTAACACATAAAAAAGGCAATTAGAACTCACCTTAACGTTTTCAGCAAGTGTTTACCAATCCAAATACACTAAGGCAGCTAAAACTCTCCTTCTCAATGCAAATCTAAAACAGTAACCCTAACTTAGTTAAATCATTTCCTACAGATCACTTTATGCGACTGAAGCTATACGACTGGACTCATTCGTACGATTGAACATGCGACTAAGCTTAGTCGTACGAATGAACCAAACGACAGGGTTGCGAATGAGCTATAACAGGGTTTGTACGAATGACCTTCATTCGTGCGATTGACTCATGCGACTGAGCTTCACTCGCAGATTGAGCAACGGGACTAGCTCATTCACACGAATGGGTCATGCGACTGGGCTCATTCGCCTGAAACAGATCAGCAGCTGTGTTCTTGACATATTTGATCCAAAAACTCAAGTTTTAACCATTCAGATTATGCCATATTTAAAACAAAACATATACACCTCATTTACAACCATTTCATGTCCTTATTTTGTCAAACTTCACGAAAACTAGGATCCGAATCTTCGATTTTCAACTTAATCAGAAGATTGAATCAAAACTCAGATTTAAGTATGTTTTGGATCAATTTCAGCTACATACACAGCTTAACATATTCAAGAATCGAACAGTACCAAGCGAAACTTACCGAAACGGAGTTAGCTTAGTCGATTTGGCAAGAATAGGGGTGTTTGGGTTCGAGAGAAACAAGGGGATGGGAATACTGCAGATAAAATCTGCTTTTGAACATCCTTAACCACCTTACTTATTCCCACATACTTATTTTAGCCGCCATACTCAGTCGCACGACTGGACCCATTCGCACGACTCAATCGTGCGACTGAGCTCATACGCCCGTCATTCGTGCGATTGGGCCTCATTCGCACGTATGACGTGCGACTGAGATTCATTCGCATGTTTATCAGGCGACTGGACACTACCCTCATTAATTAAACGAATATTAAATTTTACGGATGTTACAAGTCTACCCACCTTATTTAGGGTTTCGTCCTCGAAACCTGATTAAAACAAGTGGGGGTAGTTTCGCCTCATCTCTTCTTCTGGTTCCCAGGTTGATTCAGATCCCTGGCGATGTGCCCACTGCACCCAAACTAAGCTAATGCTCTTATTTCTAAGTTTCTTCTCCTTACGATCTATAATGGCCATGGGCTGTTCAACATAATTGAGCTTCTCATCAACCTCAATATCATCTAAGGGTATGTATTGAGTTTCATTAGCTAAACATTTGCGTAACTGAGAGACGTGAAAGGTTGGATGAATAGTACTTAGTTCTTCTGGTAAGTCCAATCTATATGCTACATACCCAACTTTTTCTATTATTCGGAAAGGTCCAATAAAACGTGGACTTAGTTTGCCCCTCTTTCTAAATTGAATAATGCCTTTCCATGGAGAAACTTTCAACAAAACAAAATCTCCAACTTTAAATTCTAATGGTTTCCTTCTACGATCTGCATATGATTTCTGCCTGCTTTTCGCCTCTCTAATACGATTTTTAACTATTTCAAATTTTGACATTGTTTCTTCAACTATTTCACTATTCCCCAATTCACGTTGCCCCATATCTCCCCAATAAAGTGGAGTTCTGCATTTTCTTGCGTACAACATCTCAAACGGAGACATCTGAAGGGTAGCTTGATAACTGTTGTTGTATGCGAATTCAGCTAAAGGAAGATGTGTTGGACCAAAAGAACCAATGAGCCAAGATCAGGAAAACCTCTAAATCCCAGATGACATCACAACTGCTGAAGACCTTCATCAGCAGTTTGACAAAGTCTGAAGAATCAACAGCTGAAGATCAAAGATCTGAAGTACAACAGCTGAAGATCCCAAAGTGCTGAAGATAAGTACTAAAGTCTGAAGTACTGAAGCATACAAGTACTGAAGACTTCAAGTACTGAAGACAAGTGCTGAAGATCAAAAGCTGAAGAACTGAAGATCATCTACTGATGCACAAAGTCTGAAGACAAAGACTGAAGACATCAGCTGATGACATCTACTGAAGTCATCAGCTGATAAATCATCTGAAGCCTAAGTCTGATGAACAAGTGCTGAAGCTTTAGAGTTTGTCACAACAGCTGAAGAAGTCTTCTTCAGTTGTTGTGATGGTTTTTCTTTTCAGTAGTATTATGTTTTTCCTTTCAGTAGTTTGTACAACAGCTGAAGAGTTTGTTCTTCAGCTGTTATAGTTCAGTAGTTGTAAACGACTGAAGAGGTTGTTCTTCAGTCGTTGTAGATTTTCAGTAGTTTCCTTTTTCAGTACTTGTAATAGGTAGAAAGATTTTGTAAGAAGATGTCAGCTGTTGACATCTTCAGTAGTTTAATGTTCTATCAGTAGTTTGTTAATAATCGGTTGATGTCACTGTCAAGTGACATCAGCATTCGTCCTTTTTCTTCTATAAAAGGATGATGTGCCTATTGTATTCGGCGCCGAAACGTGTGGAGTTATAGAAAACATTTTTAGCAGAACTTTTCTCTCTCTCTATGTTTGTACTTTTACATGCAAAATCTTTTGTGTTCTTGCTGTAATCGCTAATTACTATGCTAAATCCGCTACGAATACAATCTGATTGATCAACCTAGAGGCTGAGATGAGAGGCTTCCCACACATATACAACCCATGGTGGAGGTTGCTGTAGCCAAGGCGCTTGCTGATAGTCAAACCCCAACCAATGCACCTAAAAAAGGGGAGACATCAGTGCAAGCTAAGAGGAAGAGGGTAGAGGAAGAGAAAGAGGTGAGGAAAGAGGTGGAAAAAGAGAGGGTGTTAGTAGAGGAGACTGGTAGGGAGAAGGGGAAGGAGAAGGTGAGGGAGGAGAGAGCTGAAATAGAAGTGGCTGAAATCCAAAAGGATTTCAGTGTCACTTATCAAAAGAAGAGAGGAGAGAAGGAGGGAGAGAAGGTAGAGAAGGGTGATCCTGATCTAGCAGCCCTTGTCAAGGAGGCTGATGCTGAACAAAGCAGATCAATGGACTCTGTCATTGATCAGCTGTTCAGGCAACGCTTTGACATGGACACTGCCTTGCTAGATCAGGAGATTAGGAAGATGGAGACAAGGGAGATAGAACACCGATGGTCTACTTATAGCCAAGAGGATAAAAAGAGACTCAAGGCTATGAGTAGATTCATTTCGAAGTATCTAGGGAGGCCAGTCCTTGATGTCAAGGCATGGACCAGGGACAGAATCTTGGCTATAGCCACCAAGATCTGTTCGGCTGGTGATTTCACAAAAGGGCTGGTCGCTGAAGCCCTTTCTGAAGCCGGTGCTGGGAACAGGACCCTGCTAGTAAAACAAACCAAACCTACCCTTATCTCTAGGTTACTAGCAAGGCCTGCCAACATTCCTACACCAACAACCCAAACACAACCCACAAAACCAACCCCTTCACCATCAAAACCCACAGCCAATGATCCACCCTTGCAGAAGAAGAGAAGGGTGTTGAGGCTGCAAGAAGAAGAAAAAGAGGAGGATGAGGAGGATAGACTGCCTCTTTCTACAGTCATTCCTCTACCCAAAGCCAAACCCAAAACCATCACTCCCACCTCACAGATGGATACTGTGAGGGTTAAGTTAGAAGAAGAAGAGCAGCAGAAAAGACATGATGAAGAGATGCTGAAAAACATTGACAAAGCCTATGCTGCTACTTCTTCTATACTTAACATGAAGAAAGAAGCTCTGAGACTCTTCACTCTCAAACAAACCTTCTAATATGACAAAGAGAGAGTAAGGACTTGGCCTGATCCTAGGGTGGCTCACAGGATAATTAAGAAAGATATGCCTGTGAGATACAAGAGCCAATTTAAGAAGATTGTAGATGAAGTGATCTCTGTGGCTCTTGTAATAGCACCCTGGGAAATTGTGGAAGAGTTCGAGAAGGCCTATAGAGCTAACAAATCACCCCACACGATGTTGGAGAATAGGTTGGTTAGGAAAGGGTTAGTCTATAAGAGGCTTGAGAACTTCCACAAAGATGAGCTCAACTTGTTGCTAGAAGGCAGACACCCAGATGAATTCGCCTATAGACAAGTTACAACAGTTGAGCTCAAGAATGGCAAACAGGCCAAGTTTGTCTCAGAGCTGTACGGTCGTGAAGGACTATTCGAAGGTGAGGCTGAAGACCTAACCAAAGAAGAACAAATGACATTTCTTCAAGCCTACACCAGAGAATCCTACCGGCTCGTACATGGGAGGTAGGTCTCATGGATGGGACAACAGCTCTGTGTCCAATTCCCCAAAACAGAGCTCCCATCCATACTTAGCCAAACAAATATCAGAGACCTCCTCCCAGGCCAGTGCTTATCAGGGTCAACTTCTGATCTGATCCAGAAGGAAATAGACCAACTTTTATGCCAACAATAAGTGGGACAATAAATAACTTAGAGGTTTTGGCTGTATTGGTTCAGGGGGAGTTTGTTGGACCAAAAGAACCAATGAGCCAAGATCAGGAAAACCTCTAACTCCCACATGACATCACAACAACTGCTGAAGACCTTCATCAGCAGTTTGACAAAGTCTGAAGAATCAACAGCTGAAGATCAAAGATCTGAAGTACAACAGCTGAAGATCCCATAGTGCTGAAGATAAGTACTAAAGTCTGAAGTACTGAAGCATACAAGTACTGAAGACTTCAAGTACTGAAGACAAGTGCTAAAGATCAAAAGCTGAAGAACTGAAGAACTGAAGATCATATACTGATGCACAAAGTCTAAAGACAAAGACTGAAGACATCAGTTGATGACATCTACTGAAGTCATCAGCTGATAAATCATCTGAAGCCTAAGTCTGATGAACAAGTGCTGAAGCTTCAGAGTTTGTCACAACAGCTGAAGAAGTCTTCTTCAGTTGTTGTGATGGTTTTTCTTTTTAGTAGTATTATGTTTTTCCTTTCAGTAGTTTGTACAACAGCTGAAGAGTTTGTTCTTCAGCTGTTATAGTTCAGTAGTTGTAAACGACTGAAGAGGTTGTTCTTCAGTCGTTGTAGATTTTCAGTAGTTTCCTTTTTCAGTACTTGTAATAGGTAGAAAGATTTTGTAAGAAGATGTCAGCTGTTGACATCTTTAGTAGTTTAATGTTCTATCAGTAGTTTGTTAATAATCAGTTGATGTCACTTGACAGTGACATCAGCATTCATCCTTTTTCTTCTATAAAAGGACGATGTGCCTATTGTATTCGGCGCCGAAACGTGTGGAGTTATAGAAAACATCTTTTGCAGAACTTTTCTCTCTCTCTATGTTTGTACTTTTACATGCAAAATCTTTTATGTTCTTGCTGTAATCGCTAATTACTGTGCTAAATCCGCTGCGAATACAATCTGATTGATCAAACTAGAGGCTGAGATCCTGTCAAGATGACTATTTCAACTACCTCCAAAATCAATACTACATGCCCATAGCATATCCTCTAATGTCTGAATAGTTCTTTCACTTTGGCCGTCTGTTTGAGGATGATAGGCTGTACTAAAGTAACGTTTAGTCCCCATTGCTTCATGAAATTTCCTCCAATACCTGGAGGTAAATCTGGCGTCTCTATCAGACGTGATACTTTTTGGAACTCCATGCAATCTAACTATCTCTTTAGTAAAAATATCAGCTAGCCTTTCCACCGAGTAGGTTTCTCGTATAGGTAGAAATAAAGCATTTTTGGTTAGCTGGTCTACTACTACCCAAATAGTGTCATAACCTTTTGGTGTACGAGGTAGCTTTGTTATAAAATCCATGGTCAGATCGTCCCACTTCCAAGTTGGGATGGCTAAAGGTTGCAATAATCCATAAGGTTTCTGATGTTCAGCTTTCACTTGGGCACACGTTAGACATCTATTTACATACTGCATCACGTTAAATTTCATTCCTGGCCACCAATAATCTTGCTTTAAATCTTGATACATCTTAGTCATGCCTGGGTGAATGGAATACCTAGATTTGTGAGCTTCATTAAGTACCACATCACGTAAAGCCAACGGAACCCACATTCGACCAAACCTGATTTTAACACCATAATTATTTTCTTCTAAATACTTTTCCTGACCAACCATTCTTTCCTTTTTTATATTTCCTACCTTTAGTGCTTCTAATTGGACTTCTCTTAAATGTTGCATAAGGTCAGGATTAATTATAAGTTTATACGCCTTGACCTTGATTGGTTCATACTTCTCCTTTCTACTCAATGCATCAGCAACCATATTTGCTTTTCCGGGGTGATACAGAATTTCACAATCATAATCTTTGATTAATTCCAACCATCGCCTTTGTCTCATATTCAGATCTTTTTGCTCAAAGAAATACTTCAGGCTCTTATGATCGGTAAAGATGGTACATCTCACTCCATATAAATAATGTCGCCATATTTTAAGAGCAAAAACCACAGCCGCTAATTCTAAATCGTGGGTTGGGTAATTAACTTCATGGGTCTTCAATTGTCTAGAAGCATAAGCAATAACTCTCCCACGTTGCATCAAAACACATCCCAATCCCTGATATGATGCATCAGAATATATTACTAAATCATCTGCACCTTCTGGTATTGCCAATACTGGGGCTTGAGTTAACCGGTTCTATAGTTTCTGAAAAGCAACTTCCTGTTCTTTATTCCATTCATACTTAACGTTCTTTCGAGTTAATTTCGTCAATGGAGAAGCAATTTTAGCAAAATCTTGAATAAATCTTCTATATTATCCTGCCAGCCCTAAGAAACTACGAATTTCTGAAGGTCTTTTTAGAATTTCCCAATTTATCACAGCTTCAATCTTTGCAGGATCTACTAATATTTCATCCGCATTCACCACATGGCCCAAAAATTGCACTTCCCTTAACCAGAATTCACACTTCGAGAATTTTGCATACAACTTATTCCTCCTTAATGTTTCCAATACTTCTCAAATGTGACAAGCATGATCTCCTTCGTTCTTTGAATAGATCAAAATATCATCTATAAACACAATTACCGATTTATCCAACATCGGTTTACATACTCTGTTCATCAAATCCATGAACGCAGCAGGGGCATTCGTTAATCCAAACGACATCACCAAAAATTCGTAATTCCCATATCGTGTACGAAAAGCTGTCTTTGGTATATCCTCTTCTTTCACCTTTAATTGATGGTATCCGGATCTAAGATCTATCTTTGAGAACCAATTAGCACCTTGGAGTTGATCAAACAAATCGTCTATACGGGGTAACGGATATTTGTTCTTGACAGTTAGTTTGTTTAGCTCCCTATAATCTATGCACATCCTCAAACTACCATCCTTCTTCTTTACAAACAGAACAGGAGCACCCCACGGCGAAGAGCTTGGTCGAATAAAACCCTTGTCTAATAATTCCTGTAATTGTTTCAGAAGTTCCTTCAGCTCAGCTGGTGCCAGTCTATAAGGGGCTTTAGCGACAGGTTTTGCCTCGGGTATTAAGTCAATTCTAAATTCAATTTCTCTATCAGGAGGTATACCTGGTAGATCCTCAGGAAATACATCAGGGAAGTCACAAACTACTGGAACATCTTCTAATCTCCTCGTCTCTTTAGCAGTATCAACTACGTACGTCAAAAATGATTCACAACCCCTACTCAATAATTTCTCAGCCTTAATCATAGATATAACTCTTACTACACTATCATGATCATCACCAAAAATCATCACTGAATTACCTTCTGGCGCTCGCAACACAATCATCTTTCTTTTATATATTATCTGAGCCTCAAACATAGATAACCAGTCCATTCCCAATACTGCATCAAAACCTCCTAACTTCATCATATGTAATCTAGCAGGAAATTTTACACCTTCTAATTAAACAAAGCAATCATCTATCACCTCACTAACAACTATGAATTCATTAGAAGTAGTTTCCACTGAAAAAGCAACATCTAGCTTTATTGGTCTAACTTTTATTAAGGCATGAAATTTTATTGATATAAAACTTCTATTAGCCCCCGAATCAAATAAAATTCTAGCAGGTACATCATTAACAAGAAACGTACCCGACACAACATCCGGTAGTGCCTTAGCCTCCTCCGTAGTCTTTGTAAATGCTCTCCTCGCAGTACCACTACTACCACTCGCGCTGATTTTACTCGGTCCTCCCACGGCACAAATAGGAATTGGTCCAGGTCTAAACTTTGGACCCTCGGATTTCATATGTCCCATCTCCCCGCATTCATGACACCGAATTTCTGGACACCTAGAAACAAAATGCCCAGGCTTCCCACATTTATGACATGCTGGGTGATTCAATCTACATTCTCCTCTATGAAACTTCCCACATCTATTACAACGAGGAGGGGGACCTACAAAACCCCTAGCATTAAACCTTCTCTTCTGTGGAACACTCTGTCCATACATGGGCCTAGAACTCAATGAAGTTTCCTGACGGCTAATCACTTCCTCTTTCACCACGGGTTTCTCAGACTCAGCGACTTCCTCATACATGTCCGCAACCAAATTTACCGTGGCTTGGTAAGTAGAAGGAGAATTAGACTTTACCAGCATTCTCACTTTAGGGGGTAGTCCCTGGATATACCTAGTAATCCTCTTCGCCTCAGGGGTTACTAAATGAGGTACCAAACGAGTCATTTCTTCAAATCTGGAAGTATACTCCTTATGGCTTAAACTGCCTGCTTGAAACTGTAAAAACTTAATCTCAATCCTGTCCATCTCGCCTTTTGGACAGAACTTCTCTATCACCGGTGCTTTAAAAGCTTCCCACGTCATCTGACTCACAGCAGTCTCGCCCATGGCTTGTTCCACTGTATCCCACCAATACAAAGCTTTTGCTTGGAACGAATGCACTGCAAAGCCCACCTTCTGGTCTTCCTTGCATCTACTAAGTTTAAACGCTGCTTCCAACTCTCGTAGCCAATTATAAGTTACTACTACATCTTTTGGCCTTCAAACTTAGGCGGGTCATATTCTTTAAAATGCTTATATGACATGGTTTCTCCACTACAGGCTCAACAATAACAGGTGGAGGAGTTAGTTAGGAAGATGATTCACCACCTTTCCTAAGGTCACTCAACATTTCAGGTAGGGTAGTACGCAACACTCGGGCGACTTCATCACCTATAGCCGCCTTAAGTTCATCACCTGAGATCCTAGCTTCGGGTCTAGGGCTCGTATTACCAGTTTCCTCCATCTATGAGAAGAAACAAACCATAAGCAAATAATGAGTGATACCAGGATGCTGCATATAATGTAAATTGCTCATAACATTGGCCAGGTGTTATCAATTATTTACTTATTCACACCATCCTGCCTCTTTTCATTATCTTTTCACAGTTTATTTCTAACTCTATCTAAACCACAAAATTATGTATACACGTAATACTAGTTTTCAATTTAGACAATTACTTTCATTTAACAATTGACTGAATTATTGATGCGTGCGGATAGTATATATATTTTGATAAATGTTTTTCGCACAAATCCAGTTTTAAATGGTTATTACTAATACTAACTACACACACAAAAGGCAAGTGTACCTATCGTGAGGTAATATAGTGTTGGTAAGAACCGAGTATCAATCCATGGACACACTAAGCCTACTCAACAACCCTCATAATTGACTATCAGTTTTGATTTAGAAAATGATAAGTTAAACAAAATAACAATAAATAAAGATAGATAAAGATAGATTGAGACTTTTGGTGATTCTTTCAGTGAAGTAAGGCTGTTATCCTAATTTAAATTACACTTATGCAACTATGATGAATTGGTGGTGTGATTAAAGATATTGAATAAAGTAATTGTGTTAACGTTTATAAAGATGAGCTGGCGCGGTTTCTCGTCTATCCGCTCCGTAGTGACCAGGACCAACACAGGTTGAGATTTACTGCTTAGGTCAAGGCCCTAGTGATGTAGGTAAATCTTTTGTGTCCTTTTCGACATACGATTTCTGAAAACATAACTTAATGTAAGAAGAGAATCGATCAAGTTCTATTCTAACATACTATTAATTTTAGAAAACCATAACAATTACTGTAGATTTCTCAGACTAATAAAAGGGAACCCGTAAATGATCAGAAAGTTAAGGTCTTATGATTTCTAATAACCATCTCTAGTTAATTAGCCATAGTTTGTTATGAATAAAAGTTGATCATACGTTTTTCAACCGTTTATGACAATCACAATTACAAACCATAAACTTATAACCCCCCGTTCAAATGTAGGTGCTACCCATCGAAAGTTTTCCCAAGACCACCATAACATTAACACAATATTTATCACACCATTAGTTCATCACAAATTACATAAGTGTTCACTAAATAGGATAACAAATGAAGTTTAGCTCATAATGAGCTTGAACCTAACAACAAAGATAGAAGATAGTGATGAAATCATCGATAAATTAGAACAATCAAACCGGTGATTCATTATGGATGATGTTAAATGATCCCGAGCTTCTTCTAAGTGTTGAATGGACCTCCAAAACCTTCTAAGGACCTCCAAAGGCTGGGTTCCCGAGAGGGAACACCAGCACTTCACCTCCCAAAAGCTTTTTCTCAAAGTTGCAAATGAAGTCCTATTTATAAGCTTTCTGGAGTGTTTAAGCACGGTCCCGTGCCTAAAAGGCACGGCCCCGTGATAGTACAATGCTTACGAAAGTTAGTCGGCTCGTACGTGCAGGAGTTGTCGGGCACGGCCCCGTGACAAATGGGGCACGGCCCCGTGAAAGGGCCAAGCACGGCCCCGTGACTATTGGGGCACGGCCCCGTGACTGCTTTTGGGGAACAGTACTTTTTGTCCTGTCAGATGTCCAATCACGGGGGTGTGTCAAATTAGCACGGGGGGTGTGTTTCAGGCAAGGCATGGGGGCGTGCTAAATGAGGCACGACCCCATGCTTGAATTCCAAAACTTGGTTTTCTTCATTTTCTTCTTATTTATGCTCCTTTTGTTCATTTTAGCCTTTTCCAAGCCTGAAAACACAATATGAACGATTTAGGTATCAAATCATCATTTTCATTAAGAGTTTATAGAATAATTGATGTGCAATTGATATGTTTTATATGTATAAAGCACATTAAATATCCCCACACTTAAACTTTGCTTGTCCTCAAGCAAAATCACTCAAAATAGCAACACCACCAAAAACCAAATAAATCAAGATATAAATATGTCTTTCAAGAACTATACAAGCAAACTTGGTTTACCCAAATATAAACAGTTACGCACATGTGGAATGATGTGACATCCGTCACTTCAAGGTTTGTTATCTAACGTGAAATCTCGTTAACTGTTCTTAGAGCGTTCATTTTTCATCTTCACAGACTATTTGTGAGGTCACCATACTTGTTTAGTTTTCTCTGACGTTCGTGATACCTTTATTCGCGACCTTACCATCCAAAACGCTCACGAATATCGCAACCGATACCACTAATTATATTATGTCATGTAATATAAACCTCGTTATAAACACCATTAAACACATCCTTATAATTAATATAACACGCGTGTTTACGTCGTTTTCAACGGAAGCAAGTTCGGGGACTCGGGAGCAAAGTACAGGGACTACACCTGATAAATTGCCAAACTTGGCTGGGTATAAATACCCTTTTCCCAGCCATTTCCCCACCATTTGTTCTTCTTCCTCTTCACCTCCATCTCCATTTCTCTCTCAATCTTGCACCAAAATCGTCCATTTTCGTCTCGTTTTCACCGTCAAGACTTCGACTACAGCTGAGTCTACACGCTCCTTACGGGTAGACGACCTCGGTCATCCCATTTCTTGCGTTTACTTCTGCGTTTCTAGGGTTTTCGGGTGCTCGGGTTCATCCGAGCACATGAGGTCGTGTGGGCTTGTGTGTTGTGTTCCAGTGGGTGAATCATGCCTAGATAAGTTAGGAAAGGAGTCCTGGAAGTTCTGGTTGGGTAAAACTCGTGTTCGGGCAGCCGAAGGCCGCCCTGCAACTTCCTGCAGTCGCGACCCCCGTCGGCGCGAATAAAGTTGTCGCGCGACTGGGGGCATGCGACTGGGTGTGTGCGTGCGACTTGTGTCTGTGCGATTAGGTAAGTCGCGTGGTTGTGTCGCGCGGCTGTCAGTGGGTGCGAATGAATGTGTGTCGCGCGACCGAGTGGGGCGACTGGAGTTGTCGCGCGACAGAGTCATGCGAATGTGATTGTGTGCGACCGGGTGTGAATCGCGCGATCAGGGCTTGTCGCGCGAAAGAAGGTCCAATCGCGTGAATAAACCTGATTCGCGCGAGGGGACGTTGAGTCGCGTAACTGGCTGTTGGATCGTGCGACTGGTGATGCATGGTACGATTGAAAGCTTAGTCGCACGAATGAAGGTTCAATCGTACGAAAGTAGCTAATTCGTACGACTGAAGGTCCACTCGTGCGAATGGAGTGTCAGTCGTGCGTCGAGTCTTGTTGTGTGAATAGAGTCATTGTGTGGAGTTTTCCTGTGTATTGTGTGTGACGCGCGTATGTGTGGTTTTCCCCTTTTTTTTGAGTGCCTTGTGTGATGAGATAACATCAAAAATAATGTCACTGCTCGAATGTCATAGCCATGGCGGCTATCTTTAAATGCTTGGACCTACATAAGGCCTGAGGTGTGTGTGACTGCTTGTGTGTACTACCCACGACCGAACCGAAACTGCCCGCACCTATCGAACATCACAGTATGCGTTATGCTCATTACTAATGCTTATCAGTAACTGTCAATAGGTGTTTGACGGTTCCTAGCATCTTATTCTAGGAAACCATACATCAATCGTGCTTATCATCTGTTCAGTGAGTTTCGTGGCCCCTTTTTACGCTTATATAACTTTTAAACATTTTCAAACTTGGGGGAAAAGAATGCTCGCTTACTTAACATATTTTCAAGCATCTTCCTTAGTGGAAATCTACTGTAACTCTATGGTTAACTCATCTTGCTTACTTGTTGGATGTTGACACATTGATGTTAAGGTCAATCAGATGTCAAGTAGCTGGTTTAGGTATCGTTCTAGGTATATCGTGGATGTGGTGGGAACGTTGCGGGGAACCCTATATATAAGCATCACCGGTATACTAAGAATGCGCTTAAACTGGGTTACTGGATGATCTGATTGACTAAGGCATAAAATGTTGAATGTGATTCTATGCTAAGTTGCTACTGCGTGCTATTACTTGATGCTAAGTGTTATGTGATGTCACCTGTAAATGCTACTTGTTTGGTGATACTATTTGGCTGTGTGGGACTTCTGTGTGGGACTTCTGTGTGGATCTCTCAATACAACCATTAATCCCGGTATTGGGACCTAAGGACTGGTTTGGTTGTAACCTAAACGTATGCGCTGCGTGGACCCTGCTACGTCACCTTGAACTTATTATGCTATGGAAAACCTTTTTGTATAACCCTTAATCCCGGCATTGGGACCTAAGGATTGGTTTGGTTATAAACTATACGTATGCGCTGTGTGGATCTTGCTACGTCTTTATAAACTATATTCTTTTTCGAGAAAACCTTTCTTACAGCCATCAATTCCCGTGTGGAACCGATGACTAGGTTTGGCTGTATCTATTTATAAACGGTAAACCGCCTGCACATAAGTGTAGTCGTGGTAACTTTTATTAAACTTACTTACTATTTTCATCTTAACATCTTTTATTACTTAAAACCTGCGAAGCTCACCAACAATTATGTTGACCGTTTTTGAGCGTTTCTTTTCAGGTGATCAAGGTAATTGAAGTTCTAGGAGCACTGCCTTTTAGAGGAGACCCTAGGACATATTTTGGAGAACTAAGCATTTGTAAACATTAATCTTCGGAACATCTTGGTTGCTCGAACTTGTACATTGTACACTTGTTCCCGAGTTATGGAAATTTACAATGCAAGTCGTTATCAATGAATATGTGATCATTTTATGTTATATTTATGGCTATGCTGTCGTGAACATTGATTATACACGACACAAGTCTCCAATTGTGTTCGGGTATCGTCATGACACGCTTGTCATCATATTATTATTGCTACTCTATCCATACCATGTGTTATGACGATCCCGTCTAGCTCGCATTCCCCGTGTTTCCGCTATCAGCGGGGGTGTGACAAATGATATCCTTTCAAGCAATAGAATGGTTTCTAAATATTTTTAACATGTAAAAATTCACACTTCTCACAAGATGCACTCACACTCGGCTATATATATGGAATCATACATAAGATTAAGTATGACTAATACGCTCAATTGCCTAGTATGAATACGTGTGAAATCATATGCTTGGTAAGGGATCAAATCTCCACCTATGTTAGGTATTTACTTGCATAAATCATTAGGTCTTTGATAGGTTGTAACTTGGCTTAGGTTTAGGGTATGGATTATTTGGGGAAAAAGTGGCTAAATGCTAAAGACCATGATCTTGGCTTATTTGATTGATATAAACTAACAGAAAAGTAATAAAAAGGTTTCCCCATACAATACTCAAGCTGCAAGGGATATACAAACTCAAGGACTCGTTTATGGTCAGATTGTCAAGACCGTATTTGCATTTTCAAAAACTGCACCTCCTCCTTAACCCGAAGATATACATAGCTATCCTTTTTTAAGGGTCGTTCGGCTCGGAGCCTAAAAGCACCCAACGGATTCGGATGTCGAATTTTTGGATTCGGTTTGGCTTTTGCTGCATTTTCCTTCGTGAAAACAGTTCTCCACAAGTTGGGCATTTTTCATATCATTTTTTTTTCTTTAACACATATCTTGAAATACCACAAAATGATGGAACTAGTTTTCTTCTTCTTCCTTTTTTTTTCTTCTCTCTTTTTTTCTTCTTTTTTTTCTTTTCTTTTCTTTTCTTTTTTTTTGAAATAAGCCAAAACATGTCTTTATCGAAAAAGGGTTTTGTTCAAGGATTTTTGGTTTAGTGACTTCATGGTTTGGGTGATTAAAAATGAAAAACGTTTAAGCTCAACGGGGCTAACTAGGGATAATGTTTGGGTAAGGATATTTGAAAATGGTAGAGGCTCGAATCTTGGGTTTTCCTAATTGCCTAAATCCTTTTTATGCAAGAAACACTTATAAGATTTTGAAATGCATACCCAAAACAAGTTTTAATTCACACGCCATATAAGACACCCTTAATATATCCATAATGAAAGCAAAAATACATAAATGCAAAAGCTTGTTTAAGGCTCAAAAATAAGCTCACACATAGGATGGAATTGGGTATAAGTGTTTCATTTTACATGTTTGAATATTTTCACCAACTCTTTTTGCTTTTCAGGATATCAAAAAAAACATTTTTAAGGTTATTTGGGTTTGCTTTATTTGCTTATTTATTTCTCGAAAACGTATATTTATATTTTGTTTTATCAAAAATTATTTCATGTTTCCTGTGTTGTTGCCACAAACATTAAAAGTAGAGTGACTTTTTGCAAAAGATTTAATTATAACTTGGACCTATTTATAAGCAAAGTATCAAGCATGTATACCCTTCCCCACACTTAAACTTCACATTGTCCTCAATGTGATTCACAATAAATATTAAGTAGAGAAAGGCAAACGAAAACTCCCCTAAAATGATGAATCGAATGCGTGCGATCGATTTTCCACAACCGCCTTGAATGAGCTCAAAAGAATACATCGGGATTAATCTAAAACATCACCAATTTATTTAAGCAGAAAGTTAAAGTCCTAAACAAAACAAAATAAAAATAAACAGACTGAAAAGTAACATAGAGCCATGTTTTGGTTACGGGTCCATGGCTAGACCCTTCCGCACACTTAGTTTTTAATGAGGTGGAGGTTTATCACCTCCGAGAAAATCTTAGTTGGTACATCGATTTGGCCATTAACCGATGACCATTAACTTTGAAGCTTAGTCCCTCATTGTTTTCAACCTTGATAGCATTATGTGGATCGACTTCTTCATCTTTTTTTTATAATTTTTTTGAAGTAAAATAGTCAAAAATTTGGATTGCCTTTCAAACTACCATGTGTCCCCGGCAACGGCGCCAAAAACTTGATGTGTACGGATAGTATATATATTTTGATAAAGGTTTTTCGCACAAATTCAGTTTTAAATGGTTATTACTAATACTAACTACACACACAAAAGGCAAGTGTACCTATCGTGAGGTAATATAGTGTTGGTAAGAACCGAGTATCAATCCGTGGACACACTAAGCCTACTCAACAACCCTCATAATTGACTATCAGTTTTGATTTAGAAAATGATAAGTTAAACAAAATAACAATAAATAAAGATAGATAAAGATAGATTGAGACTTTTGGTGATTCTTTCAGTGAAGTAAGGCTGTTATCCTAATTTAGATTACACTTATGCAACTATGATGAATTGGTGGTGTGATTAAAGATATTGAATAAAGTAATTGTGTTAACGTTTATAAAGATGACCTGACGCGATTTCTCGTCTATCGCCTCCGTAGTGACCAGGACCAACACAAGTTGAGATTTACTGCTTAGGTCAAGGCCCTAGTGATGTAGGTAAATCTTTTGTGTCCTTTTCGACATACGATTTCTGAAAACATAACTTAATGTAAGAAGAGAGTCGATCAAGTTCTATTCTAACATACCATTAATTTTAGAAAACCATAACAATTACTGTAGATTTCTCAGACTAATAAAAGGGAACCCGTAAATGATCAGAAAGTTAAGGTCTTATGATTTCTAATAACCATCTCTAGTTAATTAGCCATAGTTTGTTATGAATAAAAGTTGATCATACGTTTTTCAACCGTGTATGACAATCACAATTACAAACCATAAACTTATAACCCCCTGTTCAAATGTAGGTGCTACCCATCGAAAGTTTTCCCAAGACCACCATAACATTAACACAATATTTATCACACCATTAGTTCATCACAAATTACATAAGTGTTCACTAAATAGGATAACAACTGAAGTTTAGCTCATAATGAGCTTGAACCTAACAACAAAGATAGAAGATAGTGATGAAATCATCGATAAATTAGAACAATCAAACCGGTGATTCATTATGGATGATGTTAAATGATCCCGAGCTTCTTCTAAGTGTTGAATGGACCTCCAAAACCTTCTAAGGACCTCCAAAGGCTGGGTTCCCGAGAGGGAATACCAGCACTTCACCTCCCAAAAGCTTTTTCTCAAAGTTGCAAATGAAGTCCTATTTATAGGCTTTCTGGAGTGTTTAAGCACGGCCCCGTGGTAGTACAATGCTTACGAAAGTTGGTCGGCTCGTACGTGCAGGAGTTGTCGGGCACGGCCCCGTGACAAATGGGGCACGACCCCGTGAAAGGGCCAAGCACGGTCCCGTGACTATTGGGGCACGACCCCGTGACTGCTTTTGGGGAACAGTACTTTTTGTCCTGTCAGATTTCCAATCACGGGGGTGTGTCAAATTAGCACGGGGGGTGTGTTTCAGGCAAGGCATGGGGGCGTGCTAAATGAGGCACGACCCCATGCTTGAATTTCAAAACTTGGTTTTCTTTATTTTCTTCTTATCTATGCTCCTTTTGTTCATCTTAGCCTTTTCCAAGCCTGAAAACACAATATGAACGATTTAGGTATCAAATCATCATTTTCATTAAGAGTTTATAGAATAATTGATGTGCAATTGATATGTTTTATATGTATAATTTGAAGCACATCAATTATCACTAACAATTAAATACTCATCCACACAATATTTCACCCCACTTCCGGTTGTAGATACTGGCACTTCCCACATTTTCAGTTAAAGTTTGAAACAATCAAATGTTCAAATCTCTTTAACTAAGGCTCTGATACCAACTTGTAACACCCTCATTTTCATAATAATATAATAAGGAGGGTGCTACAGTTGGGTTATTATAACAATTCAGATATTATAAACACAACGGAATTTTTATACATTAAAAACTGTTACATCATTAACATTACTACAACACTTTAACCGACATTTCAAAACTTTATCAAACTTAATGTATATCTCTCCCAAAACCCAACATTTCAGCCAGTATCATACACCGGAACAGGAATTTAACTCGGTGGGGCACCATCACGAACACCTCTATTATTACCTGGCATGCATAAGAAAATAAACACTAAGTCAGATAAACTGGTGAGTTCTAACGAACACCACATTTCAATAATAACAATTTATCAACTGTTATAACATCGAATAATTCACAAACATCCATTAGTCCATTTATTTGTCACAGTATTGATATGCATATCAAATACCCACAAGGTAATTATGGACCTCTTTTATCAATTTAATTTGGTGGGTCAAAACTCCACCTCGCGCGTACGGGTCAAAACTCCGTTTATAATTAGTGGGTCAAAACTCCAACTTGCGCGGACGGGTCAAAACTCCGTCTATAGTTGGTGGGTCAAAACTCCACCTCGCCATTCACCACAATTTACCACTTCCAAATTCTTATTCACATCTTTATTTATTTATATGCATGCCAGTGCCCGATTTTGTCAAACAATATTGTCAAACAGGTTCACATCTTTATTTATTTATATGCATGCCAGTGCCCGATTTTGTCAAACAATATTGTCAAACAACATTAACACATAAAAAGGGCAATTAGAACTCACCTTAATGTTTTCAGCAAGTGTTTACCAATCCAAATACACTAAGGTACCTAAAACTCTCCTTCTCAATGCAAATCTAAAACAATAACCCTAACTTAGTTAAATCATTTCCTACAGGTCACTTTATGCGACTGAAGCTATACGACTGGACTCATTCGTACGATTGAACATGCGACTAAGCTTAGTCGTACGAATGAACCATACGACAGGGGTGCGAATGAGCTATAACAGGGTTTGTGCGAATGACCTTAATTCGTACGATTGACTCATGCGACTGGGCTTCAGTCGCGCGATTGAGCAACGAGACTAGCTCATTCGCACGAATGGGTCATACGACTGGGCTCATTCGCCTGAAACGGATCAGCAGCTGTGTTCTTGACATATTTGATCCAAAAACTCAAGTTTTAACCATTCAGATTATGCCATATTCAAAACAGAACATATACACCTCATTTACAACCATTTCATGTCCTTATTTTGTCAAACTTCACGAAAACTAGGATCCGAATCTTCGGTTTTCAAATTAATCAGAAGATTGAATCAAAACTCAGATTTAAATATGTTTTTGGATCAATTTCAGCTACATACACAACTTAACATATTCAAGAATCGATCCGTACCAAGCGAAACTTACCGAAACGGAGTTAGCTTAGTCGATTTGGCAAGAACAGGGGTGTTTGGGTTCGAGAGAAACAAGGGGATGAGAATACTGCAGATAAAATCTACTTTTGAACATCCTTAACCACCTTACTTATTCCCACATACTTATTTTAGCCGCCATACTCAGTCGCACGACTGGACCCATTCGCACGACTCAATCGTGCGACTGAGCTCATACGCCCGTCATTCGTGCGATTGGGCCTCATTCGCACGTATGACGTGCGACTGAGATTCATTCGCATGTTTATCATGCGACTGGACACTACTCTCATTAATTAAACGAATATTAAATTTTAAGGATGTTACACAAGTAATAGCCAATTTCCTGTCAGAAATACCGCAAGAGGCAGATAGTCATGGTACTAACAAAAAGACCGGGGTTCAGGACGATGAAGAATGGTGCTTACACACAGATGGAGCCTCCAACGATGAAGGTTCTGGTGCTGGTATGATACTGGTTGGGCCAAATCAGGAGGAAATGACTTATGCTCTGAGGTTAGCTTTCAAAAGCTCTAACAATGAAGCAGAGTATGAGGCCTTGCTGGCAGGTCTGAGGCTAGCCAAGCAGATGGGTATTCAGAACCTTCGTGCCCATGTGGACTCCTTGCTTGTGGCAAATCAGATTAATGGGTCCTACGAGGCGAAGGAGAAAGCAAAGAAGCTGTACCTGGAGAAAGCAAAGAAACCGATCAACAACTTCAGGAAATGTGATGTCTCGCATGTACCACGAAGTAAGAACAAGAAGGCAGACGCCCTTAGTAAGCTAGCTTCGGTCACCTTCAGCCATTTGCTAAGGAAGTCAAGGTTGAAGTATTGCAAGCATCATCAATAGAGGAAAACGGTGTAGCCTCTGTAAAAGACGCGGTGGAAGGATGTTGGATGAGCCCGATCCTAATATTTTTAGAAAGTGGGAGCCTGCCAAGAGAAAGAGGAGAAGCACGCGCCATACAAGCAAAGTCATTACATTACGAACTACATCAGGGGATTCTGTACCAAAAATCATACCTGGGACCGCTCCTACGGTGCCTCACACCAGAAGAAGCGAACTACGTTACTAGAGAGATCCACGAAGGCATATGCGGAATTCACGCAGGCCCAAGAATGGTGGTAGCCAAAGCAATGGGGGCAGGGTATTACTGGTCAGGCATGCATAGGATTGCCATTCCGGAGATACAAAAGTATGAAAGCTGCCAGAGGCATGCCCCGGCATGTCACCGGCCAAAAAATGACATGATTCCCGTTAGCGCAGCATGGCCTTTCCAAAAGTGAGCAATGGACATTGTTGGTCAATTCCCAGAAGCTGCAGGAAAAGTCAAGTTCCTGCTAATAGTGGTCGACTATTTCACAAAATGGGTAGAAGCTAAAGCTCTAGCATCAATCACAGGATAACATATCAAAAAATTTGTATGGACAGACATCATATATCGCTTCGGGCTACCCCTGTTTATCGTGACAGATAATGGGAGACAGTTTGCTGAGAATCCTTTCAAGACATGGTGTGAGGACTTGAAGATCTAACAGATCTTTACTTCAGTGGCACATCCCCAAGGCAATGGTCAAGTTGAAAGAGTAAACAGGAGCATCGTGGAAGGTATTAAAGCACGCCTGGGCATGGAAGGTAAGGATTGGTTGGACGAATTACCAAACGTCCTCTGGGCCCACAGAACCATGCCAAAAACTAGTCATGGCGAGACCCCATTCAGCTTAACTTATGGTTCAGGAGCCATGATACCTGCTGAAATCGGGATGCCCTCAGCTCGCGTGTTGCAAGCTTTGGAAGTAAACAACAAGGTCGAACTACGTTTGAATTTGGATCTGTTAGAAGAACGGAGGATGATAGCAGCTATCCGGGAAGCAAGACACAAGAGAGAAATAGAAAGGTATTACAATTCCAGAGTAAAGAAACAATTTTTCAGGCAGGGGGACTATGTTCTACGGAGCAATGAAGCAAGCCGAGTCGAAAGTCAAGGAAAGCTCGGACCCCGTTGGGAAGGCCCCTACCAGATAATCGAAGTCGAAGGAAATGGAGCCTACAAGATAGCAAGATTGGATGGGACGCCCGTACCACGAACTTGGAATGGAGCTCAGCTCTGGCGATGCTACATGTAGTAGGACAATAGGTAAGAATGTTGTAACTCATTTTTCCTTAAAAAGAAGGTGCATGCGAGTACCAGCAGTTACATCAGACTAACCAAATTTCTTTTGAAACACTCAATTCCGTGCTAACTATGAAACCAAGACGGCACATGAATGGAAACCAAAGATGAAATAATGTTGCCACCATTTAGCAAAACCTGGGGGCAAAGTAATAAGCAGCTAAACAAAGATAAAACCAAAACAAAAGAGGCTAGGTCACAAACAAACAAATAAACAGCGGTACCTCGTTCCAAACCCTGATGATAAACATCAGTATTCGCAACCAAATTACAGAGAAAAACTAAAAATATTATTAAGAGTATGGCCATATTATGACAAACACCCAACGTCACCTAAACTACGTACTTTCACTTCAAGAAATGGCAAATGTTGGAAAAGTGGCCCCCAATAAGCTAAGTAATAAGAAAATTCTCCAAGTTACAAACACGCTCACATCCCAACCGCGGCTGTAACCAGGGGTAATAGCCGCGGTACAAAGTTGATCATGCCAAGCATATGAAAAGTCAATAAGGGAAGTGTAAATAGTACCAACAAACGAGAAACACACCGCAACAAAGGCTAGAAACCGCGACCAGAGCTCGGCCGCGGCCTACAGGCGTTACAACAAGCAAGCCGCGGCCCACTTGGGGGAACCATAGCCCAGCCACGGCACTACAGCTATACCCATGACTGTTAATATCGTTTGAAGTATCCCAATAACCACCCAGTCACCATAGTCGTGGCTAAAGGACGTTTTTTTAAATAAAAAAAAAGATCGCAACCATCATCCAAGGCTAGGCCGAGGGCCACCCAAGCCGCGACAACGGAGGATAGGGCCCAATCAAGCCGCGGCCAGGGGCTAACAATAGTATCAAAGCCACAATCAAAAGCAATTAAGTCAACTGTTGGTGAAACATACATGATAAACCCGAATGTCATCCATAAATATAAACATACAAGCATAGCATAACTAGTACGATAGTAAAAGACATCATAAGAGTCAAGGTACAAGTCCAGGAACATTACATCAACACAAAAGAAAATACAAATAAACCATCTAGACACCAGCAGGGCCCGGAGCCTGAGCCGGAGCCGGAGGAGCCAGGAAAGCCTTAATCTCTTCAAGATCCAAATCACACATCGCAACAATCGTCTCGACCATAGGAAAAACAGCATGATCAAACCACTCAGACTCAACTTAAAGTTTCCTAAGCGTGTACCTATCAAAGTTCTTGGCATCCTCAGGTTTTTTTCCCTCAGCAGCAATACGGATGCCATCTGATAAATCGGCATTGTAACCTACCTTGTCGGAAAGACTGTTGATAATAGCAAGGTCAAGACACTCGTCACTGTCACGAATCTTGTTAAAAGCCAAACCAATACCATCCGAGACAAGCCATTTTCTTTCAGTTGTCAGTCGTGCAACCTGCTGCTCAAGTACCGATATGCGGTCCTCAGAAGTCTTCTTATTCTCTCTCAACTCAGAAGACATGAATTTTACGGCCGCTTGTTGAATACAAAGCTCCTCACGGACACCACCAAGGTCCTGTGTAAGTTTTTCCTTACTAGCATCAGCAGAATCATAGCGGGTTTTGAGCGAAGCATTCTCACCCTCCAACTTGGACACCTGTTTCTTGAAATTTGAATTTCCCTGACACTCTTGACCCAACGCCCATGAATCTCAACAAAAGAGAAAAGTCCATTCACAATAGCAGAACAACCGGCATTTGACAATTCTCTATTTTTCAAACCCTCCCCATGATAAAACTCAGCAGGGGTGCGTGAAGCAAACATGAACTCCTGGCATGATTCTGGGGTCCTAAACACTGAACCATTCGTTAAATCCCAGTCAGGAACAAATCGTTCACCCATATCCAAGCTCGTATCCTCAGCAGAAGCAGCCGCTTTCCCTTTCACAGAGTCACCGTGCCCATCAGCAGACTGTCCACTCGAGTCAGGCGAGGATTGACTGGTTTCCTCAGATGACCGCCCACCAACGCTAACCCTAGTCGCGGCTGAGAACCCACCCTCGCAAGCCGCGACCGAAGTGGCACCGGGGGATGTTCCCCTCGATTTCAGCCCAGGCCCGCCCAGTCCTTTTCGGCGAACTGCTTTCGGTTGATCACCCAAGTAAGTAGGGTCACCATCGCCCATACGCTTGCGAGAGAGTGGAGGCAAAGTTTCACCCGGTTGAACAACATAGTTAGCTGTAGTTTCAAGTATGGGCCGAGAACCCACAGGAAGAGGTTCAACTTGCTCAGTGACATCCTCTTTTGCAGACAACTTCATGCGATCAAAAAGCCCCATACCTGGAGAAAGTCACCAACACAATAAACAGTATGCACACGGTTAGAAACACAGTAACAAACAACAAGACATGATAGGGAGATAACTTATGTTTCCCTTGGTAAGTCATGAACGGGAGCATATTAGGATCAGCCCATTGACGACTAATACCAGCCATCACAAGAAAATGTTCAGAGTAGCAACGAAGCGGAGTAGGCTCGGCTTTTAAGAGATCATACGCGGATAAGTTATATGTGTCGTTTTGGGGAAAAGGATCCTGAATGCATTTACCGGAGGCTAGCCAATTCATCTTAAAAGTCACTACCCGGTCGGAGATAAAGAAAAAATGGTCTTTCCAATGTTTTAAACTGGTGAAGGTCCGTGACACGAGGGGGGGTTTAGGTGTTTTTCTCTTTTCAAAGGTTAACCACTCATCGACCCTAGTCAACTTGTAAAACGCCCTAAAAAGATTTATTTCAGGTTCCAGGTTAAGAGCACGACAAGAGATCTCAAAGTGATAGACCTTGACCAACCCCAAAGGAACAAGCTGTGTCAAGTGAATATCATAATACCTAAGAAGTAGGCACAAAAAACGACTAATGGGTACTCGGAAACTAGAAAAACTAAAATACGAGGTATATAAGGCTATCATCCCGTCAGGCGCGTCCCTCATGGTTGACGCGGAAGTCGAAACAAAGTTGGCCGCGGCTTATTTGTGCCTAGAATTAAATGAGTCACGAGATACAAAGCTAGATGCTTTATACCTTAACCCCTTGCTTCCAGTGTTCATAATATACCTTAACCCCTTGCTTCCAGTGAGCTGATGCTTCTTTACCCCCAACAGAAAAACTAAAATACAAGGTATATAAGGCTATCATCCCGTCAGGCGCGTCCCTCACGGTTGACGCGGAAGTCGGAACAAGGGGATTGAGATCCAAGGGAATACAATAGCGAAGAACAAAGTTGTTCAAGAAATCTTTAGTAACAATCGATGTTTGGGTGTTCATATCATTCCTACAATCCATTCGAATGTAAAAAGAACAAGTTGAAAAATACTTACCGAGAGAGAAGAGTTCTTGAGTAGGAAGAAGATGCAAGAAGAAGAAAGAACTTGAAACTACAAATGAAAATAAAAGATAGGCAAGGTTTTATAGGAAAAACCAAGTGGGCATTGCCCAACTCAGTTGCGGTCCATGGAGGGGACAAGGGGACAGGGGGCCTACCTAGAGCCGCGGCCCTATGATGCGACAAGGCCACCCCCGGATCGAGGAAGGAGAGCAGGCGGCTAAGAGGCGGCCGACGTGACATAAAGTCACGTTTAGAAAAAAACATAACAAAAATAATAAAAATAAAAAGGGTAAAACAAAAAAGGGGAATGACTAGATAGAATAAATACAACCGTCAGCTATCAACTAAAGCTATTTATTATTCCAATGATATGGCGAAAACCATAACATTGGACTGGGGGGACATGAAGGGGTACAGTCCCGATGGGCCGCGATTAAGGAACGTAACGAAACCAAAATAACCGCGGCTGGGGAAAGGCAGCAAAGCCCCAAGCGGGCCGCGGCTGGGGAAAGATAGCAAAGCCCCAAGCGGGCCGCGGCTGGGGAAAGATAGCAAAGCCCCAAGCGGGTCGCGGCTGGGGAAAGATAGCAAAGCCCCAAGGGGGCCGCTGCTGGGGAAAGATAGCAAAGCCCCAAGCGGGCCGCGGCTGGGGAAAGATAGCAAAGCCCCAAGCGGGTCGCGACTGGGGAAAGACAGCAAACCCATCGGGCCGCGGTTGAAGGAGTGACAAGTTGAGAGGGGCTGCGGCTGACATAGGCTCAGGCCGCATCAGGGAGCGGCCACTAGCCCAAACCTCAACAACATTTATCCCCAAATACTTAGAAACTATTCGCAAAATAAGATAACGGTAGGCAAGCAAGAGAACACCAAGGGAAGCCTATTATTAGTTGCCAAAGAATAAGAAAAGGACCACATAACAACAAAGCATACCAAGCCAAATGCCTGACCAAGGTAGGAGGACAGAGTAGCCCACAAATATCCAAAGTCAACTACAAAGACAAATAACATTAATGCTTAGTCAGAAACCCTTTGTATAAAAAAGGTATAGAACCTTCTGACAAGGGATCTCAGGTCCAGTTCATTGACCACAGATTACCATAGATAGAGTCGGGTTGCATTTGTCCTCATTCACAGATACTATAAATACTTCCATCATTCAGCAGGTAAGGATCATCTTTTCTCTCAACACTCTCACCTCAATCATATTAGCTAAACTCTCCTCCCAAATTCCTTTGGTACATACACTTATTCTCACGCCGGAGTGTGGTCACGGGGAGAAGTCCCTTCTGCCCGTGGCGAGGCTCATGATGTTGTCTTTGTTGTGCAGATTCCATCACAAGCCTAAGTCCAAGTCCAACCACAGTCCCAGATCAAGGTCTCAGCCTCAAATCACAGTTCTAATCCTTGGTGATAACCCTACCCTTGCACTGCTTCCCGGCCTTAACCCCTTGGTTAAGATTTGTGTAGCAACAAATAGCAAGCTACAACCTTAGTTACCAAGAAAGTTGTTAATTAGACATATACAACAAGTGTGAATATTAGCACACATCTTTGTGTTAGTTCACCTATATAAGAATGATCAATGGTTTAAATTCTGGTGGCTTTTTTAGAACAAATTTAGCAGTCATGATCTTATTTATTTATTTTTTTCCATTAGTGGCAACGTGATAAGCACTCAAAACTTGATAATCAGTACTAACTCAGTTGCTACCGAAAGAAAAATTCTCAGTAGTAACTTAGTTACGAAAAATTCGTGAGACAAGAACAAGTGTTATCAATAGCACGTATTCTTGTATTAGCTCCCCTTATATACGGAAACTCCTTTGTCCAATTTTTATATGCTTTCCAGAATAAAAGTAATATATTCGTTTTTTTTCTTTTCCTAATCCGAATAAAGATATTAAAATAACATCAAATTATTATAATATTAAAGTAACACATACCATTCAAAATGACTATCCAAAAGACCAAAACCCTTAACTTACGAAACCTACAATCTTTTCTTATTTTCTCACCCTTGTTGACATCTATTTTCTAAAATTTGATTAGTAATAAAACAATATATAATCAAACACTCCATTGCAAAAAAAAACGTATTAAAATCCAAAATCTACCATGTGTCCTCTTTTCACCAAATTTCCCACCTTTTTACATCATTCACTAAATACACTTATACACCCATAGTCATCTTCTTCACTCACCACTCACCTTTATAACCTCACATACCTCCACCACCTGCAACTCACCAAATCACCATGGTCAAAAACCTCAATTTTCCCCTATTTTCATGCTCTTTTCGATTATTCTCAACACCCAATGACGATCAAGACTCAAATCTCCGATCACAATCGTTCTCACAAGACTCTTTCAACTCATCTTTCTCCTCAAGATCAAGCCTACCGTCGTCTATCTCCGCCGTGCTACCACCGTCAACCGCCCTCCACCACCACTGCTTGTTCACCATCACACCCAACTCCTCCCACATCCTCTCGTTAACCCTCGCCGGAAACCACCTCTTCAGCGGCTCCTCCAACGCCCAAATCCACCGGTGGCCGTTACACCACCACCACACCGCCACCACCGTCTCCGGAGAAGAACAATTGATCTCAATTCAATGCAATAGCCCCGTGAAATGCTTACAAACCCTCAATGATTACACCATAATCAGTGCCCATCAAGATCACAAAATCCGAATATGGAAGATCAACAACTGCAACATCAGAATTGTTACGACTTTACCGACGTTAAAAGACCGATTATCGAAGGTGTTCTTCGCGAAAAACTACGTTACAGTTCGCCGGAGAAAGAAGCTCACGTGGGTTCATCACTCCGACGCTGTATCTTCACTCGCGGTGGCTATCGATGGTTCGTTGATCTACTCCGGTTCGTGGGATCGGAGTTTTAAGGTGTGGAGGACCTCCGATTACAGGTGTTTGGAGTCTGTTTCGAACGCACACGACGACGCCATTAACGCGATTGTGGTGTCCGATGAAGGGGTTGTTTACACAGGCTCAGCGGATAAGAAGATCAAGATATGGAGGTTCAATCGGAGTGATCGGAAGCATGAGCTGATGAATACGTTGGTGCATCATAAATCGGCGGTGAATGCTCTGGCGTATGATGATAATTCGTCGGTGTTGATCTCCGGAGCCTGTTCAGGTGTGATTGATATATTTTAATGTAATTATAAGGACTAGTTGATAAATATTATTATATTATTTATTAAACAAGTCTGAAGGTGCAGATTGCACACTTTTAAGAACTACTGTGATATCCGGTTAATAGAGGTTTCAAGGGGTAACACCTCATTTGCAAGAGTCCGGGGGCATATCCCTGGTAGCGTGGTTTGAGGGTCGATAGCCCCGGGCTAGAAAATTGATTTTCCCAAATATTTACATGTAAAACTATGGGCGCAAATGACGTATTTTTAAAAATATTTTAAATCAAGCGAAAACTGGCAAACGATAGTTTTTAATTGTGTTTCCCCCCGCAAAACAATTGATTTTTCTTTGCCCATCTGGTTAGAAATTTGATTTTCCTGAAAATTCACATATAAAATTATGGGCGGAAAATGATGCATTTTTTAGACATATTTTTAATCAAATGAAAACGGGCAAAAGAAGGTTTTTAATTGCCCTTTTCCCCGCAATAAAATCTTGATTGTATACACAATTTTATGAATCTAGTTATTGTATTTAGACTGGCTGAATAACTTTGATCTGAAAGTGTAATCACGACTCTTAGTTTCATTCAATTGTTTGATCATCGAATTATTAATTTCCAATAGGTGTGATGATCGCGAGTGAGAGAAGATTCTCCGGTGGTGATGTGGTGGTTGTGGGGGCTCTTTTGGGGCACAAGAAGGCGATATTGTGTGTGAGAATTGTAGGGGGGCTGGTGTGCAGTGGGTCGGCGGATAAGACGGTGAGGCTGTGGCGGAGGACGGTGGCGAAGAGGTATGTGTGTGTGGGTGTGTTGGAGGGTCACGGTGGTCCGGTGAAGTGTTTGACGGTGGTGGTGGAGAGCTCCGGTGATGGTGACGGGAGAGAGTGTATGGTGTACAGTGGTGGTTTGGATAGTGATATTAAAGTATGGAAAGTTTGGGTTCCTTTTGTCATGGGAAATCTAGATGGTTGATTTTACAAGTGGAATTTTTGTAATTTGGATCTTGAAAGATATATAATTAGTTTTGTGTAAGTTGATATTAATTAGATTATTTATATTGATCTTATTATTTTATTAGATTAAAAACTCAGTTTATTTATTGCACTGGTTGGATAAATGTAATTTCATATAAGTATTTACATATTACATAATTTAAATTTTTATAATGCAAATTCTTGAAATTTATATAGTTATTTTCTTGAAAATGTTTATAAAATAATGAAAGAATAAAATAATGAAAGAACTGTTCAATTTATAAAAATGTTTTACGAATAAACCTAACCTTTTTTTAAATAAAACTATTTTACAAAAAAATATAAAAAATTATTATTGTTTAATAGGAGGGAGACACGATAAAAATTATAAAATAATAAAAATATATATAATTAATATGAAAAAGAGGAGGAAAAAAAAGTTAAGGATGCACATAAGAGTGACATATATCATTTATTATTGTTATTTATCAGGTATAACGATTTATTTAATTTTAATATGTTTGGTTGACAGAGAATGAACTTTCTTTCCTTCTTATATGCTATTGAAGTTTGAAAAAAATTTACCTGTACTTGCTCTTATTTGTTGTTCACTTCAACTTTGAATTACTGATACTACTATCTCTCTCAATCCTTTCCCATCAACTTCATCTATGCATATTCGTACTTTATTATCACTCGATCACTCTATAATTTAAACTAGCCGGTTGGACTGTTCTCATTACTCTTCCATCGGTTTCATTCACACATTTATACTCTCTCAACACTCGTTCACTCTGCAATCTAACTTGTCATACTGGGTAGTCTATATGCCTGGCAAAACCAGCCCACCCATCTAGTTTTGGGTTTTTATGGGTCTTTAAAATAACCTTGTGAGTAATTTTGGGCCATCCTAAAATGTTCAACGGGTTGTTTTGGGCTGAAGTCAAATAAACTAAATTTAATAACGGGTTAGGATGGATTGTGAGAGTTTGAGAGATGGTTTGATTGGGTGGTAGCTTTTTGTTATGATTTTCTTTTATTTATGAAACTCTTGAAGAAAATGAAGATGAAAAATTGCCATCGGGAGAGGAACCATCATGAAAATTACCATCGGGAGAGTTTGAGACCCGTCTTGACCCGACCCATCCTGACCCGAACCCATTCTAACCCGAACCCATCCTGACCCGTTTCTTACTTGAACCCATCATGACCCGCACCCGTCTTGACCCGAACCCGTCCTGACCTGATACCTAACCCGACCCGACCCGCCCATTTTGCCAGGTCTAGTAGTCTAGTGTGATTTCTATAACAATACCAAAAACCAAAAATCATGACACGTAAAAAGTTCATGAAGCATTCACTACTAATACATTAGCTTAAGCAGTCACTACTAATACATAACCTTATTTAAAGGGATAAATTTGACGTTGCTAAACTATATTTTTTTCAAATATATATAGGGCATACAAGCACAATCATCATGCAAGGAGGCGTGAGCCGATGTGGTATCGTAGCTACTTAGCCACGAAGTGAACACCGGACCACACCCAAGGGCAGGGGCGTCTCAACGTTTTTAAAGGCCTAAAGCAAAAATTAAAGCAGGTGCCTTTTAAAACTTTATCTTTAAAACCTTCTTGTGTTTTGAAACACAACCACTAGTTGATTCCTAAATCAGTTATTCAAAGCAAATCCTAATTGATTCAATGATTTTATATTCTAATATAAACTATAACAAGTAAAAAAACTAAAACAAATAAACAATTAGCAATTTGCAAATCAAATAAATAGAAGCATATACAAAGCTAAAACAAATTTAGAACAATTAGCAATTAACAAGTTGTCCCTAGAACAAAGAATTAAAGAAAAACAATTAGCAATACATGAAGCACTTTACCTTATTAGGGAGAGAATCAATCAATCAGAGAACCCACTCAGCCTAGTACCTAATCATGAGTCCGTAACTCCACTAGATGTCCGGATGAAATCGAAGTTTAAAGGCTTCTTAATTGCAACGAAATCAAAGAAGCAAATCGTGATTCCACTGGATGAAATTAGAGAAGCAAACAAGGTTAGCGTTTGTTCATCTTAACCTTATGGCTTTGTTCGTCTCTTCGTTTCAACTTCCCCACCCCAACCCCCAATCAGGAATTGACCAATAGCATGTGTTGAAGATTTACGACCTACCGACCTAGGTTTCCTTCTTTCATTCATTCATTCATTCAGTTTTTTTATTAGTTTATTATGGGCTTAGACTGATAATATATAATAAAATTTATTTTTGGTGGCCTATTAGAATGGGTGGGCCTAAAGCCTAGCTTATTTTTTTAAACTGTTGAGCCGCCCATGCCCAAGGGATCCCCCCCCATAGTTCGATGTGGTTTTTGCAAGAGGCAGTTACAAGGAACTGGTCATGGAAAGAACAAGGTTTTGAATTAAGGGCTGTTTGGTAGTATCTGAATGATTAAGCGCTGAACCAATAAAAGGTCTGAACCATTAAGTGCTGAACCATTAAGAGGTCTGAACCATTAAGAGCTGGTATATCACTTAATTATTCAAAGATAAATGTCTGACCAATTCAGATAAGAGATCTTAACCATTCAGCATTAGACCTCTTAACCATTTAGCATTTGTATAATGCTTAACCATTCAGAGACAAATGTCTTAACCATTCAGACATGTGCTCGTGAACAAACAGTCTGAATCATTAAGTGCTGAACCATTCAGCATCTGAACCATTAAGAGGCTGATTAAGAGGTTGCCAAACAGCCCCTTACTTTTTTAATGATTGTTCATTTATCATTGATTTGATTTTTTTTTCTAATTAGTGTTTGTTAACATATTTAAAATATCTAAATGCATAGTGTTGCCTAGTTTTTTTATTAATATTTTGATACTAGGTTAGATAACCGTATGTTACACGGTTTGAAATAGAAATATTATGTAATAAATATTATATATGTATAATCTAATATACGTTATAGATAAGACATCAATGAAATATTATATATAGCAGATATATTTAAGTTATAAACAATAATATATAAAAAAACGGTAATTATTATTCATAAATATTCATAAACTTCTTTATATATAACATTTGATGTTTGGTACTTAATTTTTTTATTCTTGTCTAATATTAATAAACTTCATAAACTTCTTTATGATATTGTCCCCTTTTGCTAAATTGATTGATAATCGCAATCAATATAAATAAAATTCTTAATATGTGTAATGATAATAATATTAATATTTAAGTCTGTCGTAATAAAAATATTGAATTAAAGTTGCAAACATAACATTTATGGAATTTTTTTTAAAAATAGGGTTTTTAGAGAGAGAGTATTGACAAGAGGGTAAAATCTTGACTCGATTTGACCTTAGGGGTTCCCGCCCCTAGTAGGGGCGGGTTCTGCTGCTTTGAACCCGTGACAATGACAAGCCCTGACAAAGGCTGACGAAGAGGACTCTTGGACCGAGAGACCACGCCCTTGTGAAGGGCGGGTTCTCGAATTGTTGCTCACCACATGATCTACTTACCCACACATGATCCAACGGTCCAAAAACGCGCAGAAGTACTCGCCCTTGTGAAGGGCGGTTTCTGGATTTTCAGATATAAATTTTCAAACCTAACCCCATTTATTCCTTTCACCCGCTTCTCTATTTATTTATTTGTTACGTTCTCATAATTCGCTTAAATTATTTTTAATTCATTCTCAGCATTTTTGTCAACTTAATTTTTCTATAATTTTTTTCATTTCAAAAATCAAAATGAGCTGGAGAATTACACAGGTCCACTAAATAACGATTTGTTATTTTTAAGTGGTCAACATAGAGTTGATTATTATTTTCGAGATCCAGAAAGCGATGAAGGAATTTTACGTGCTAGACGAGGTGATAAAGCTTTTGGGATTACATTGAGGAAGTGCCTATCCCTGAAAATATTATGAGATATATAAGGTTGGCTGGTTTTGCGGGTGTGATCGAGTGTGGTTATCGCAAACTTGATCGTGCTCTTATCTCAGCTTTGGTGGAGAGATGGAGGCCGGAGACACATACATTTCATTTACCGGTTGGCGAAACCACAGTAACCCTTCAAGATGTACAAGTTTTGTGGGGTTTGCCGGTTGAAGGTGATGTTGTTTCTGGCACTGATTATGCTATGAATGCATCTGAAATTATAATGAGGTTTGAGTATTTAACCGGTTGTACACTCGCTACAAACGCTGTAAATGGTTATAAGTTAAACCTAAGGTTTATTTTAAATGAAATAATGAAACCATTCCCTAATAATACCACTGATTTTCAATGCATCCAACGAGCTAGATTAATTTTATTTTTTATGATTGGTGCCATTTTATTTCCTGATACTTCTAGCAACTGGGTGCATATAAATTATTTAAATCATATTGAAAACTTAAATAATTGTGGTAGACTTAGTTAGGGAAGTGCAGTTTTAGCCTCTTTGTATAGACAGTTATGTAAGGCTACGAGTGTCACAAATCGAGAAGTTGGTGGACCTTTATTTTTGTTGCAATTATGGGCATGGGAAAGATTACTTTCTATGTGTCCCAAGAATACGAGATCTATTATTTCAGATTACCATATGGTGCACGGTATGTTAAAAAATTTATGTATTGACTATTTTCTGTAATCTTATATTTTTCTAGTTAACCTGATATATTTAAAAACTTGATTATAGATGGAATGGTGAACTTAGTTATGTAAACACCACTCCGCACTGTTTGAGTGCGTATCAATCTCAGCTGCATTCATTAAGCGAGGCCACGGTATAAATATTAATCTGATATTATTTTTATATATTAACATTGTGAAAACATATTAATTCATATTTTTTATATCAGTTTAATTGGAGGCCTTATGATAATATTATCCACCTTCTACCTGATATCTGCACAAGTGGACATCAAAGCTGGAGAAGTGACACATACCTTATATGTTGGGAAGTTGTTGAGCCTCACATTCCAAGTAGGGTTTTAAGACAGTTTGAATGTTTCAACCAATCCCTACAAGTGTGTTACTAACCGGGAGCAACACACAAATCTACATTCGACTGCTCGTAAAGGTGGCAGAAATAAAAACTGGTTACAACATCATAATATCTTTGTTCAAGCATGGGCGTCTCGGCTTAATTCAGTTGCTAATGAAGCGTATACTGATTCGCCAATTCTTCTGAAGCATACATAGGTGGTATCTAGAGCGCACTGTTGTGTATACAACAAACCGGCTCATCAAGACACGAACCCTCATGGCTTCCAAAATGATGGACAAAGATTGAGAATGATGGTATTACTATTAATAATTTAATGATTATTATTTTATTAATATTTTTTTTAAAATAATCTTTTATAATGTTATTTATAGATGGATGGGATGAGTCAGTTTTATCAAAGACCAGGGGACGAAACGGGGAGGAATATGGCGAGTCGTTATATGGATTTTGCACATGCAAACCATATAAGTTATCTACCAACGCATGTGACACAGAATGTTGATGATACTCAACTTCTTCCTGTCACACAACGTTTACCCAGAAGGGGTAGAGGACGAGGGCGAGTTGGTAGACAGGTTGTTGATGATAATGTTATGCAACAGAATATAACAGAACAAAGGGATTTCACGGGACAACAGTTCGACTCCCCTTTTTTAGCCAAATGGACAATCAAGATTTTTTTAATAGTGGTACCTCAAGTACTCAGTTTCCACATTTTAGTCAAATGGGGACCCAGAATTTCGAAGAAGGGGGCCCGTCAAATCCTTATCAAAGCCCTGATACTAGTTATCAACAATCATTTCACCATTCTTTCCCGTTACCTTATTACCCTCATTTCAAGATACAGCTCAATCAGTTGACCGGTTTTTTAATCCATCTCCTTGCCCGTTCGACTTAAATATGAAGCAACAAACGATAATGATGACACTCGTTAGATGTTATTTCTTTTATATTTTTAGGGTTGTATTTTTAGGTTTATAATTATGTAATTTTTATATTTTTAACTTTTAATTATGTAATACAATTTTATTATAATGCAATTTTATTATAAAATATAATAGTACAATAAAAGTTTATTATAAAACCATTCAGGGTGACTATGCAACGATACATCTAATAATCTCCCTTACTTAAGGTTTTCCTTGAACTAGTTTTTGCATTAACATACAAACGAAAACCCCTGAATCACCACCAAGATCACCCCCGTCCTTAGGCAAGTACTCCTCAGTAGTTGTAAAAGACATGTCATCCCTTTTATCAAGATGAATAAATGGTCCAGTATAATTTTTTTTCCAGTAACCAATCTGTTCCATCAGACAGTAAAAATTACATGGAATAAAATCTAAAATAGGGAGAACTAACTCATGATATAGTTCACGATATAAGTTATTTGACCAATACTGAAGGATCTCCATTGTATGCAAGTTAATTCTGATAAGTAACCAATCTTCTACTGCTTTTATAAGTATTGGAATATAAACATATACACCTCCCAAAATGGAGGGTACAACTCATCAGTTCCGTTGCCATATTTGACTGGCTTGACATCTTCCCAAACACATAATTCATCCCGAAATTGAGGTGGTAAAATTGTCCAATTCAACCCTGATGGTCCAAATTTTGCAAGCTTTTCACGTCTCATCCGCATCATCCGTTTTACCCAACCTTCTATATGCTGTGATATAAAGTATTAACATCTAATAATTATTATATAACTAAATTATTTAACAAAAAAATATATAATATTTTTACCAATGGAGAAAGACGACCGTCGCGTTCATAGCCTAATAAACCCCAAAAATCCTTCCAAGCCACTCACCACCAAACTAACTGAACACAATATGGCGCATCCCCGTTGTTGTAGAAGTCATAGCATCTTTTGACCAGTTCTTAGATTCTTCTTCATCTGCAACTAAAAATGGTGTGTGCATCGGGTTGTTTTCTGACGAAGATGATTCATGTTGCTTCTTAGGCCGCCTCAACCTTTGTAGAATTGAACTCGACGATCGGAGTTCACGAGCTGGTTCTTTACCGGGACGTTGTGCCATTTTTATGGGTTATGTGGTGTTTTGGAAGAGAAGTTGTGAAATGTGGTGAATTTTGAGAAGAAGGGTGGTGGTATTTATATGAGTGTTTTTGGAATAAAATATTTAATATTTATATTTTATATATAAAACAAACATAATAATATTAAACAATAATAACCATTAAACATCAAATGGAATTAATACACAACAATCTCCTCATGAGTATGAGTTTGGACAAGTGTTCATGTTATGACCTGTTTGTCTACATATTGAACCTACGTATAACAGGTGCATCTGGATGATGAACATCCATCTCATTGTGTATCCTTCTCGTGTGTCTCCTACCTCGTAACGTGGTGATTTTTGATGGATCGCCTCTTATCCTCCAACCCGGTTCTTCCAATAATCAATGTGACGAAGCGGGTAAAATGACCGTTATACTGTTCTTGATAACAACAGTACTATAAACCTGGTGAACAATGTTATGAGGTGATTCACCTCTATGGCGACAAACTGCAATTGCATGTGAGCACGGGAATCTTTGCATCTGCTATTTACCACACGTTTCTGTTTTTGTATTCCACGGTATAATCATTTCCACCAGCTTCATTTGTTTGGATCTTTGACAGAACTCTATATCTCGCCTCTCTGTAATCAAACTCAGTTATGATATGCTCTTGCGAGTTAATATCACGTGCATTAAACAAACACCTATACGAGGGGGTAACGCGGTGTTGCAGTTGGCTGCGATGTCAGTATGCTTTCTGAACTGTTCGACTGTTTTCTCTCGAACGTAAATTAATAATAGCTTTTATTGGCATAAGTCTGACACCTCGCAACGTATTGTTGAAGCTTTCGGAAATGTTTGTGGTCAGGTTACCCCAACGACGATGATTTTTATCGTGTAGAAGCGTCCATTTACTCTCTTTAATAGCTTTTAAATATTCCCACGCTTCAGGATTGACGCTTGTCATTTGACTTACACAATAGTTATACTTTCTTTGTTGGGTGGTGCTTCGATAGACCAACATAGCCTTTTAAGATAGAAACCTTGAACTTTTGCATGAGGTTACTTCGAACATGTCTGAGACAAATCAATGCACAACATTATTTTTCCATTCTTCAAAGTATTCATAGCACGAATAATTCCTTGTGCCTATCGGAAATAACACACAATTTTTTTCCCAAACCAATAGAATTGTGGTTAACTCTGCAATGTGTGACCAAAATTGTTGGAAAAACCAACTCCAACTTTCTACCGTCTCTTCATCTACAATTGCATAAGCTACCGGCATTACGTAGTTGTTTGCATTTTTTGCAACTGCAATAACATTTTCCACGGTAGGAACCTTTCAAGAAAGTGCCGTCAAAAGATATCACCGGCTGACATACCTGAATGCGTTAATTATTGGACCGAATGCCCAAAACACATATTTAAATATGTAATAAGCAGATGTACCCGTCGGATGATGTAACCATTCCACAATAACATGGTTCTGCTCTTGTAATGCGTTGATGTACGTAGGTAAATCCTCAAAATTACTATCCCAACTACCATAAATATTTATCAATAGCAGCTTTTCTAGCTCGCCAGGCTTTATTATATAAACATCAACATTCAATTCAACGTGTCTTTCAAATGCGCTTGAATTTGCTTGATGGGAAAAGCAATATCTTGACGAATAAAATGGATGATACGGGTAACAATATCTCTACATTTGAAACTTCTATTGTTGTTACCAACAACAGTACCAAAGCTTGTGGAATTCACCCATCTTGAAATTCTCCACATGTGATGATCATGGTTCTTGGAAGCATAAACATACCATGAACATGGAGGACCACTATGAAGATTATTGTTGTAATTAGGGATGGTGCTGTAGCACTTTGCTCTCCATCTTGTACGTTTACTTTCAACTACAACAGCCTCTCTATTACGTGCAAGATTCCATAACCGCACTGCATGCATCACTTCATCTTTCGATTTAAAATACATTCCAACACGAATTTCTTTTGACTCTTCATTCCATATATCCATATGGTCTTCATCGTCAAAATCAGCAGCTTCATAATCTCTTAACTCCTGAGGATCTTCAGAATAGTTCACCTCCCCGTAAGATCCTGGAGTAACACCAGAATTATAATTGTTGAAACTCCATAAGTGTTGTTGTCGTCATCACTGGATTCTTCTTGTGATGGAATGAGTTCGTATCTTCACTGCTGTCTGAACGACCATCATCTGACTTATCAAAACCTCCATTATCATCGTCGACTTGATGATAAGAATTGGTTGACGGACCGGCTTGATAATCATGCGATCTTACATTGACTTGATGATAAGAATTGCTTGACGGATCGGTTGCTTGAGATACAGAGAAACCGCGTACGAGATCCATATAATTGGATTGTTGTATAGACAATTTTGGCTCAATGATAACATAAACATTTGCTCGAAATATCAACATTTTCTCCCAAGTAATATAAAACATCTAGACTTGAGTCATTGAAAATTTCAGAACTTTGAGAGAAACTAGCATAAGAGTAATATAATTTTAATTTCAAATTATAATACTCTTTTTGAACCTGAAGATGATTATAAATCAAATCTACAAACTCTTCGTATGAAACTCTATTACGAAGAATAATAGTTGAACTTCTAGTAGAAACATCACATATGATATTTCCATTTTCGAATAAAATATCACCACCCAGTATATTTGTAGAAAATAGACCGAGACATGATAATGAATAGTTTTTTTAAAAGTGTGAATTGATTTGAGTGAATTCGTTTGAGTATAAATATATGAAAGTAGGTTAAACGTGTGGATGGGAATGTTTATTTGAGAACCCCCCTTGCCAAGGGCGAGTTCTCAAAAATTTGTCATGTCCATCACGTTGTCAGGTAAGTGTGTGGAGGGGATTTATGCATTTGAGAACCCGCCCTTGCCAAGGGCGAGTTCTCAGAAACCAAGACCGGTCACACAATCACAATCACATGGGCGTGGTCAAAGCAGCAGAACCCGCCCCTACCAGGGGCAGAACCCCTAAGGTCAAATCGGGTCAAGATTTTACCCTCTTGTCAATACTCTTTCTCTAAAACCCTATTTTTAAAAAAATTCCCATATTATGATGATGATTATTAAATCATATATATAGCAGGAAGAAAGAAATTTAAATCCTTAAATTATGCAAGTCAATTTTAAAATGAAATGTAGGTTTAATGTTTTTGAAAACCTATTTTAAAATCGATGTAATTTTAATAAATTTATGAAAGTATGGAAAGCATTTAAAAGTAAATGTCAAGTATTTATTAGTAATAATAAATATTATTGAATATGTTAAAAAAGGTAAGAATATTAAAAGTATGGAAAGTAAGGGGGTGTTTGTTTTTTATAAAAAGCTCTTCCCACCTCTTCATCTGCGCACACGCAGACGCGGGAAAGATTTTAATAGCGCAGACTGTTTGATTTTCGGAAGACATTTCATTTAAAAATGTCTTCCTAAGCTCTTCATGGGGCAGACATGGACACTAGTCTTCAGATGGGAAGACATTTTATGAACCTCTTCTCCTCTCTTCACATAACACAACCAACGCCTCTCCTCTCTTCACTGTTCCCTCCGTTCGTTCTCCACCACCATCCATCGCCGCCGCCCTCCTTTCGCCCCCTCCTGTCCCTCAAAACTCCGGCCCCATGTCACACCCCGACCGACGGCGGAATCATCGGAGCGGACGAGGAATGATGGATTGTTCATAACCATGGTTGTCTAATAGTGGAAATATATTAAAATCAGATTACATGATAGAATAAGTACAACTACACAAATACAACAATCGAAACCACAAATAATAATTGTCTTTATTATAACTAGGTCCGTGTCTTAGATGAGCACATAGAAGTCCACTATCTTGCTTAACCTGAAATCATGTGAGAAAATAAAGTCAGCTAACGAGTTAGCTGTGAGTATTCACAGTTTTGAATATACATATAGATTGATTGATTGATCCATCGATTGTAATTCAATTCACAAGGTATATTAAGACTTATATGGCAACCGCGAAGCATATAAATAAACCGACACAATAATAACCCCTTGACTTGACACTTGCATATGATAGACTCCACACAACACCATAGATTGACTAATTGCCTCTGGCACAATCACCACTCGTAAGCCATATGGGGTGGGTTATCCAAACCAGTAGATCTACATTGTTGCCAGAATTGATTGATTGATTGAATTAGGGTTCTACTGTCGTCCAGTTTATCACAGTATGTTCACGTAATTGCAAGTAATAACATAACCTGTCTTGAATTGAATTGAAAATGAAATAACAATAGAATATCTGATAAATATATTGTATCACATGATTTCCCAAATAGGAATGATATAAAAAGGGGATATGAATACTCACTGATTGATGAGATTGGAATTTGGACGTGATAGTTTAGACACCAACGATTTCCTTATAATTAACCTAAGGAACGGTGCCTCGAGTTAGAATAATAACGATTTAGGAATTTGAGAATGTATTAGGATTTCTATGGTAGTTTAAATTGATAAATTTTATTCGGTTTGAAATGTCTTGAAATAAACGAATTTATTGAAAGTGATTATGTCAAGATCTTAATAAATTTATACGTGTAAGTTATTTTATACATTTAACATTTATTAATAATTGTATATGTATAATTATATTCATAATTATATATAATCAAGTAATTATAGTATATTTATATACATGATTATAGTATAATACATTTATACATAAGTGAACTTACTATATATTGCATGTTAAGTATATACCGAGTTATAAATTGTATACGATTATATAAAACTATATACATGTAATTTAATCAAATAAAAATGTTTTGATAATTGGATAATATATACTTATGTATATATATTGGATTCAATCTATTTATTGTATAATTATGTATTATACACTAATTATAATTGTAGAAAAATAATTAGTTATTTTATTTATTTAAAACAAATAAATAAATGAATAAATAAATTTCAGAATAATTAGATTGTTTTAAAAATTCTAATGTTTGTAAAAATATTTTTATAATTTTTACAATTTTTTTTATAATTTTTAGAGGCTTAAAAAGCCCCAAAAAAATGGTTGAGGTGGCCCGGGGTCGAACCCGGGACCTCATGGATTGCAAGGGGTGCAGGGACCAGTGAGCCAAGGTCACAACCGCGAATATAAATGGATTCAATTGAATTAAACAGAATAGTTGAACCCCCAAATTCACTTCGAGCCCTAGATCGATCAAAGCTCAAATTGAGCATGAATTCGACTTAGATAGCTTCGGGAATCATGGGCTTTTGTTCCCCATGATGTATCGAGTATGTATGTGTGTGTATTTACCTGTACGATGTTCGATTGAGGTTGAACTCTTCAAGAACTGGTCGCGGCTCGTGGGGTAATCGTTTGATGCTCAAATAGTGATAATAATCAATTAAACTTGAGGTTAGCTTCGTGTGATAATCTGGAATCAAAGACCGTTGTTATTTTGATTAAGATCGATCGAAGGTTGGGTTTTTGAAAGGGTTGCAGGTCGACGGTTTTGGAGATGTTCAACCGGGTGGTTTTTTGTTGGTTTTAAATGGAATTGGAAATTGTAATCGATTGAAGGTGTATATATGATTGTTTATCTCAAGTTAATTTAATTATTATCGTGGTTTAGTGCGATTCAGGCTGGAAATTCCCGAAAGTACATTGGATACTACCCGTGATAATCGATTCAATCTTTCAAATTGAAGTGGGCCATTGGTTCGAATCAATCACGCGAATGTGTCGGTACCTTTAGTTTGAGTTGATACCGCGTATTTTAGGCTGTCGGGCTTCGCCGGAATACGGCCGGAGGGGTGGCCGGAGGAACAGGGTGTCGACGGGGAGGGGGTTTGGGATTTTAATAATTTTACCACATTTGGTCCCTGTGGTTTTAAGTTTATCATTCTATGTCTAAACTTTGGTTTTGAGTTCATAAATTACAAAACACCCCCTTGCACTTGATTTAAAAAAATATATTTTTATAAAACATTTTTTATTATTATTATATTATTGTTATTATTATCATTATTATTATATTATTATTATTATTATAATATCAACATCGACGAATAAATTTTTATCTTTATTAATCAAAATACGCGATGTTACAGTCTCCCCTGCTTTAGAAAATTTCGTCCCGAAATTTAAATTACGAGGAGGCTGAAACGAAAAGATGAGGGTACTTGGTTTTCATTTGGTCCTCACGTTCCCAGGTGTACTCTTGGCCCACGTTTAGACTCCCAACGAACTTTGACAATGGGTATCCGACTGCGTTTGAGTTGTTTTAACTTCCCGATCCATAATTTCCACAGGTTTCTCAATAAAGTGCATAGATTCATCAATCTGGACTTCGTCGAGTGGTATGTGGAGATTTTCATCGGCAAGACATTTCTTGAGATTTGAAACATGAAACGTCGGATGTATATTGCTAAGTTCTTGAGGTAGTTCAAGCTTGTAGGCCACTTTCCCAACTCGTTCGAGCACTTTGAATGGACCCACGTAACGAGGTGCTAGCTTCCCTTTCTTTCCAAAGCGAATCACTCCCTTCCAAGGTGACACCTTAAGAAGTACGAGATCACCGACATTGTATTCCATGGGCTTACGTCTTTTGTCAGCATAATGCTTTTGACGATTTCTAGCAGCGACCAAGTTATCACGGATCTTATGAATTTTGTCGGTGTTTCTTGTATCAATTCCGACCAGTAATCTGTGATTCACCAACTTCAGACCAGCAGATGGGAGATCGACACTTTCGACCATACAAGGCCTCAAATGGTGCCATCTGGATGCTGGTATGAAACTGTTATTGTATGAGAATTCGATCAACGGAAGATGAGAATCCCACGATCCACTGAAATCAATGACACAAGCCCGGAGCATATCCTCGAGGGTCTGTATCTTCTTTCAGTTTGACCATCGGTTTGCGGGTGATAGGCTGTGCTAAGATTTAGTTGAGTCCCGAGAGCTGATTGGAGACTTTTTCCAAAAACGAGAGATGAAACGCCCATCGCGATCAGAGATAATATCTAAAGGCACACCATGTCGACTGACTATTTCATTAATGTAAATACGAGCCAATTTCTCGACTCGATAATCTTCCCGAATTGGAATGAAATGAGCCGACTTAGTTCGATCAATGATAACCCAGATACTATCGTGACCACTAGCGGTACGAGGCAGCTTGGTAATGAAATCCATGGATATGCTTTCCCATTTCCATAATGGAACCTCGGGTTGTACAAGTAATCCAGAGGGACGTTGATGCTCGGCTTTGACTTTGGAACATGTAAGGCATTTAGATACATACAAGGCTATATCCTTCTTCATGCCGGGCCACCAATATTGGTTCCGAAGATTCATGAACATCTTATCTGCCCCCGGATGAATAGAATAGCGAGCCTTGTGAGCCTCATCCAGAATGGTTGTTCGAAGATTATCGCGATTCGGAATCCAAAGTCGATTTAAAAATACAGTAGTCCGTCCGACTTGGTTTCCAATTGGAGTCAGCACCGCATGACATTTCCTCATAAATGTTGCCCTCGGTGACTGATTCGTGTTGAGCTTCGAGTATACGGGTTAGGAGGTCGGTTTGAATGGTAATACTTTGAAGCATAACTTGACCCTTTCGACTTAATGCGTCGGCTACGACATTCGCCTTTCCTGGATGGTAGCGAATTTCACAATCGTAGTCATTAAGTAATTCAACCCATCGTCGTTGTCTCATGTTTAATTCCTTCTGATTGAATATGTGCTGAAGGCTTTTATGATCGGTAAATACAATACACTTGGTGCCGTAAAGGTTGCCTCCAAGTTTTGAGTGCGAATACCACAGCTCCTAGCTCGAGATCATGGGTTGTGTAATTTTTCTCATGAATTTTGAGTTGTCTTGAGGCATAAGCTATGACTTTGCCTCGTTGCATGAGAACACAACCAAGACCTTGCTTCGAAGCATCACAGTAGACAACGAAATCGTCATTCCCATCGGGGAGAGTCAAGACTGGGGCATCACACAACTTCTGCTTGAGGGTTTGAAAAGCTTTCTCCTGATCTGGTCCCCACACGAACTCTTGTCCTTATGTGTCAAGGCGGTGAGAGGCACAGCGATCTTTGAGAAGTTTGGAATAAAGCGACGGTAGTAACCGGCTAAGCCAAGGAATGAACGAATCTCGGTAGGAGTTTTGGGTTCTACCCAATTCTTCACTGCCTCAATCTTTGCAGGATCCACGTGAATACCTTTGTCGTTTACGATGTGACCAAGGAATTGGACTTCTTTAAGCCAAAATTCACACTTTGAGAATTTTGCATAAAGCTTTTCCTGTTTCAGAAGTTCAAGGATCGAACGGAGATGATGTTCGTGATCGGATTTTGATTTTGAATAAATGAGAATGTCGTCAATGAAAACGATCACGATTTGTCCAGATATGGTTTACACACGCGGTTCATTAAATCCATGAACACAGCAGGTGCATTGGTTAACCCGAATGGCATTACTGTAAACTCGTAATGGCCATATCTTGTGCGAAAAGCTGTCTTGGGAATATCATCATCGTGCACTCGTAATTGATGATACCTGAGCGGAGATCGATTTGGAAAAATGAGAGGCTTCTTGAAGCTGATCAAATAATCGTCGATCCTGGGTAGAGGATACCGGTTTTTGATAGTAAGCTTATTAAGCTCCCGGTAGTCGATGCACATTCGAAAAGAACCGTCCTTCTTCTTCACAAACAAAACTGGGGCTCCCCAGGGCGAGGAACTTGGTCGAATGAAGCCTTTATCGGAGAGCTCTTGAAGTTGACTAGCAAGCTCTTGCATCTCAGATGGTGCAAGTCGATAGGGAGATTTTGCTACTGGAGTTGCGCCAGGCACAAGGTCAATACGGAATTCGACTTGACGAACAGGAGGAAGACCGGTTAAATCATCGGGAAAGACTTCAGGAAACTCTTGAACAACCGGAATGTCTTCAATCTTCTTCGGTTTTCTCATCTGCCTTCACGATATGAGCTAAGAAGCCACGTAATGTTTGCGGAGGTACTTTTGAGCTTTGGTGCAGGACATGAGTTTTAATCCCTTGGAAAGCTTTTCCCCGTAAATATTTAAGACACTTCCAGATGCGCGAGGGATCCGGATGATTTTCCTCGAAACAGACAACTTCAGCATGGTTCTTTGACAACCAATCCATGCCTATAATGACGTCAAAACTTCCAAGTGGCATCGGTATAAGATCGACAGAAATTCGTGTTCACTAAGTTTAAGGGTACAATTTTGGATGACAGAATCAATTGTGACGGATTTTCCATCAGCTAATTCTACTGTAAACGGTTTCCCTAACTTAGTTCGGGTATTAACAAGTAAAGGTTCAAATTCTAAGGATACAAAACTTTTATCGGCACCGGTATCAAATAAATTGAAGCATATTGATGATCGATTAGGAACGTACCATTCACCACATCATTGGCAGCCTGAGCTTGTTGGGCATTGATGTTAAAAGCACGCCCTTGTGCTGCGGGTACGACATTAACGAGCTGAGGACATCGGTTACGGAAATGAGTTGGATCACCGCATTGATAACATGCACGAACTTGAGCAATTGCAGGAGGGTTTTGTTGGACTGCGCATTTACCAATACCTTAGCAGCATTCCTCATATGTTGAATGTATGGCCAAAACGACCACAACTGGTGCACTGACGACACTTAGCACCAGTAGGATGATGATACTTGCAGATGTTGCATTGTGGAAATGGCCCGGTGTAAGGTTTCTTTGTTGGGGCTTGATTATTCATGGTTGGTTGATAAGTTGGTGCGACTTGGTTGATTGGAACAGCAGGGGTAATTACAGCAAAGTTTTGAGAGTTAGCCTTCCTCTTCCGGTTCCTGGAAGTTTCAGGCTTGTCTTCCTTGTTTGTTTCAGTAGAAGACTTCTCCATTTTCTTCTTGTCACCCTTCCTGGTCAAGGTACCGGCCTTGACATGGTTGTCGGTTAACTGAGCTGCTAGACGGATAGCATCCGCCAAGTTAGTAGGGTTCCTACCCCACACGGTATCCTGAATTTGCATAGGGAGACCACCTATGTACTTCTCGATAGCTCGAGATGAGGGAGTAACTAGATGAGGAACCAGAAGACTCAACTCGTGAAAACGGTTGGTGTAAACCAGATTCTCGCCGCTTTCCTGAGCCAAATCCCAGAATTCAGCTTCTAGTCTTTTGATTTCATTTCGTGGGCAGAATTCTCGTGTCATGAGTTCCTTTACTTCAGCCCACGTCAATGCCAGGGCAGCATCAGTGCCACGGGTTCGTTTCTCCCCGTTCCACCAAGTTAAAGCTCTCTTCTGGAAAACACTAGTAGCGTAGCGAACTTTAAGATTTTCAGGACATTCGCTGTTAAGAAACGTGTTTTCAATACTTTCGAACCATTGCAGAAGACCAGTGGCACCTTCGGCTCCGCTAAACTTAGTGGGATTACAGGAATTGAAATGCTTGTAAGTACAAGTTTTGGGAGGGTTTGGTGCAGTTGGGTTGTGGACAGTGTTTGGTGCAGTTGTGTTTTGGACAGCATTGTTGCCTTGTTCAAATGAGTGAGCAGTGTTGGGATAACCGCAGCAACTTCACGTGCCACCATAGCAGCAATCTTGCGGCCAGAGCTTCTAGATCGGGAGCGGTTTTGACGAGAAGACATGCTGTATAATAAGGAACGAAGAAACCTTTATGAGTAACGGTAATTGGTTTTTAAACTTTTGAAAATAATAAAGTCGTTAATGAGATTGTTTAAAACAACAATGAGAGGTTAGGAGTGAAACGTTCGGTTCGCAAACCAAACGAATACGTTGACTTATCAAAGTATTTGTGTCCAGCACGAGGACATGCGTACCTATAAGCGAATACTCATCTCGAGGGTTCCCAGGTAAGATAATCAAGTTGTATGAAATACCTTGCCTAGACAGAACACCTTAAGATACAGTATCCCACTCTTCCAGCATTGCATGTTCTCGTTCGTGTGACACGGACTTTGACGAGATTTGAAAACCATGAATAACAATCGAGTTTTGGAGTTTGAAATCACTTGAATTAGGCACACAATGCCTTAGAATATGAGTTAAGTTTCGTGTGTATATTGATAGTTTCAAAGTATAGGAAGAATCACACAAGGTATATAATCACATAATCAAGTATAAACATGTAAAGCACATTTAACCTATCTATGCATATAAAATACATGAGAGGACTCATGTGTAAAGGTACCTAGTTATAGTCTAGGTCATTCCATTTCTAATAACCTAATTCCCTATACCATGGCTCTGATACCAATCTGTCACACCCCGACCGACGGCGGAATCATCGGAGCGGACGAGGGAATGATGGATTGTTCATAACACATGGTTGTCTAATAGTGGAAATAATATTAAAATCAGATTACATGATAGAATAAGTACAACATACACAAATACAACAATCGAAACCACAAAATAATAATTGTCTTTATTATAACTAGGTCCGTGTCTTAGATGAGCACATAGAAGTCCACTATCTTGCTTAACCTGAAATCATGTGAGAAAATAAAGTCAGCTAACGAGTTAGCTGGTGAGTAATCACAGTTTTGAATATACATATAGATTGATTGATTGATCCATCGATTGTAATTCAATTCACAAGGTAATATTAAGACTTATATGGCAACCGCGAAGCATATAAATAAACCGACACAATAATAACCCCTTGACTTGACACTTGCATATGATAGACTCCACACAAACACCATAGATTGACTAATTGCCTCTGGCACAATCACCACTCGTAAGCCATATGGGGTGGGTTATCCAAACCAGTAGATCTACATTGTTGCCAGAATTGATTGATTGATTGAATTAGGGTTCTACTGTCGTCCAGTTTATCACAGTATGTTCACGTAATTGCAAGTAATAACATAACCTGTCTTGAATTGAATTGAAAATGAAATAACAATAGAATATCATGATAAAATATATTGTATCACATGATTTCCCCCAAATAGGAAATGATATAAAAAGGGGATATGAATACTCACTTGATTGATGAGATTGGAATTTGGACGTGATAGTTTAGACACCAACGATTTCCTTATAATTAACCTAAGGAACGGTGCCTCGAGTTAGAATAATAACGATTTAGGAATTTGAGAATGTATTAGGATTTCTATGGTAGTTTAAATTGATAAATTTTATTCGGTTTGAAATGTCTTGAAATAAACGAATTTATTGAAAGTGATTATGTCAAGATCTTTAATAAAATTTATACGTGTAAGTTATACATTTATACAATTTATTAATAATTGTATATGTATAATTATATTCATAATTATATATAATCAAGTAATTATATGTATATTTATATACATGATTATATGTATATAATACATTTATACATAGTGAACTTACTATATATTGCATGTTAAGTATATACACGAGTTATAAATTGTATACGATTATATAAAACTATATACATGTAATTTAATCAAATAAAAAATGTTTTGATAATTGGATAATATATACTTATGTATATATATTGGATTCAATCTATTTATTGTATAATTATGTATTATACACTAATTATAAATTGGTAGAAAAATAATTAGTTATTTTATTTATTTAAAACAAATAAAATAAATGAATAAAATAAATTTCAGAAAATAATTAGATTGTTTTAAAAATTTCTAATGTTTGTAAAATATTTTTATAATTTTTACAATTTTTTTTATAATTTTTAGAGGCTTAAAAAGCCCCAAAAAAATGGTTGAGGTGGCCCGGGGTCGAACCCGGGACCTCATGGATTGCAAGGGTGCAGGGACCAGTGAGCCAAGGTCACAACCGCGAATATAAATGGATTCCAATTGAATTTAAACAGAATAGATTGAACCCCCAAATTCACTTCGAGCCCTAGATCGATCAAAGCTCAAATTGAGCATGAATTCGACTTAGATAGCTTCGGGAATCATGGGGCTTTTGTTCCCCATGATGTATCGAGTATGTATGTGTGTGTAATTTACCTGTACGATGTTCGATTGAGGTTGAACTCTTCAAGAACTGGTCGCGGCTCGTGGGGTAATCGGTTGATGCTCAAATAGTGATAATAATCAAATTAAACTTGAGGTTAGCTTCGTGTGATAATCTGGAATCAAAGACCGTTGTTAATTTTGATTAAGATCGATCGAAGGTTGGGTTTTGAAAGGGTTGCAGGTCGACGGTTTGGAGATGTTCAACCGGGTGGTTTTTGTTTGTTTTAAATGGAATTGGAATTGTAATCGATTGAAGGTGTATATATGATTGTTTATCTCAAGTTAATTTAATTATTATCGTGGTTTAGTGCGATTCAAGGCTGGAAATTCAGCCGAAAGTACATTGGATACTAACCCGTGATAATCGATTCAATCTTTCAAATTGAAGTGGGCCATTGGTTCGAATCAATCACGCGAATGTGTCGGTACCTTTAGTTTGAGTTGATACCGCGTATTTTGGGCTGTCGGGCTTCGCCGGAATACGGCCGGAGGGGTGGCCGAGGAACAGGGTGTCGACGGGGAGGGGGGGTTTGGGATTTTAATAATTTTACACATTTGGTCCCTGTGGTTTTAAGTTTATCATTCTATGTCTAAACTTTGGTTTTGAGTTTCATAAATTACAAAACACCCCTTGCACTTGATTTATAAAAAAATATATTTTTATAAAACAATTGTTATTATTATTATTATCATTATTGTTATTATTATCATCATTATTATTATTATTATTATTATTATTATTATTGTATTATCAACATCGACGAATAAAATTTTATCTTTTATTATCAAAATACGCGATCCAGCGCCGCCGCCGCCCTCAGCGCTCTTCTCCTCCAGCGCCGCCTTCCACCGGGCTCTCCTCCAGTTCTTGGCCTTCGAGCTGGCCTCTCCGTCCGCGCCGTCGTCCCTGCGGCCGCCTCTCCTCCACCACCCCCCGGCCGCCTCTCCAGTCCGGGTCTCTTCCACCCCCTCCCAAGTTCATTCATAAAACAGGTACGTTTCTTTAGTTCTTAAAGTTGAATTGGCAATGGGTGTGTGAATCGAAATGTGTGTTTTGTTTGGTGATCGTGAATTGATATTGATTTGTGGTTTATGAGTTGGTTTGATTGGTGATTTTGTGTGCTAGGGTTTTGAATTTGGTGGTTCTTGTGGATTGTGTATCTGATTGGGGTTTATGAGATGATTTCATTTGTGGTTTATATTTGTACTAATAAATATTGTTTATGAACAGCCACTAAAACTTGTTGAAAATTTGAATGTTGAATTGTGTTTTTATGAACAATGTTTTAAAACTGCAACTGCTTGAAAATTAAGAACAAAATACCTTTCAAGCATGAATTGTGTTTTATGAAAATTAATTACAGCATATTTTAGCAGTCTGCAGGTTTTTAAAAATCAAACAGTCTTTTTCTTGCAGACTACAGACGTTTGGTCCACCTCTTCTGCTGCAGATGTGGTCCGCAGACTGCAGACGTTTTCCTGCAGAAAAACAAACAGCACCTAAGTGAATATCTCAAGAATAAAGGAGTGAGAACATGTGACAATATTTATGTGGTGAACATGCCAGTAAGAGGACATATTGGATAAATAGTTATTCTTTTATTATAATTATAGATGATTTTAATTGAAAACCAAGTTAGTTTTAAAATAAAGTAATTTTCGGTCTCGTAATCATATTTTGACACATGTCTAAAGTGTTGTATATTTAATATTTTTTATTATATTGTTTTTCTAAATACTATTAATCTTATAATAGTATTATTTGCATTTATATTGTTAAATAATGAGTGATGAGAATTAAAGTAATGATCATTTTCTCAACTGAGCTGAGCGATGGTGAGTGAAAACTGATGTGATAGTGAGTGAGGGAGGAGTAAACCACAATGCCACGCGCTACGGTCTTATTAATATTGATTTAATTTTTTAGGGCTTAGGCGGCGGGGATAAGATTTTATTTTTGGAGTCAAAACTACTTTGTATAGGTTGTCGTCTCCCGCTACTAGTGTGGCTCCCGTTTGAAACTACCCTAATATCCGAGTGAACTTTTTTGATACATGATTTAGCTATTCATACTGATTTTAACGCTACAGATTTGACTCACCCAAAAATACTATCAAAAAGAAAACCTAACATTGTAAAAAAAACTATGTTGAATCAGGTTTTGAACTTGATACCTATAAAAACTCAAGTTCTATACCATTGGACCAGAATGTCGATGGTTAATATTTATCTAAATGTGTAGTGTTAGTGTTGCCTATTTAAAGTGATAACAAAGTTGGTATAATCGAAACTTGTTAAAAGTTTCAAGGTTATCTGGTTATTATATAATTATAATAAATACAATAAATTAGTTCAACTAAAACACTAAATGATATAATACGTTTGGAAGAAGAAAAATAAAACTAACTAGTGTTTAATCCATGCGTTGCGGCGGGGGATATAAACCTGTATCAAGTAGCACAATTGTTACATCACCTTCAACGGCAATCAACACCGTAACAACGTTAAACCACATATGCATGATATGGGCGTGTTAACTCTCAAAATTTAGACTGTAAATAAAAATATATAAAAGATGAAATGTATATAAATACAGTTGAAATTGGAAAATTATAGGGGTTGTATGTGAAAGTGTAAAAGTATTGGACTTAAAATAAAAATTAAAATAAAAAAAACTATATACAACTTTTTATGCAGAAGGTAAAAATCAAGTCAATAGTTAATAATTACTAATATTTAAATAATCTAGGTGGTCAATGATTACTCATAGAACAACATATTCAGTTCAATGTAATCACGGTCTCATCTTTTCATAAACATGTTTTTACTGCCTCACAGTTTATATTCACATTTTATATTAACAAAATATTCTAGGATATGACGTTTACTATTTTAACAAGTGTAACACATAAATATATGACCCGGTAAAAACAAAACTAATAATGCCATAAATGACACTGTCAAAGAAAACATTCTATATATAGAGTTTCATATATAAAACTAGTTTCATATTTTTTATTATTTAAATATATTTTTTATTACATCACAATCTTTTTGTCATATTGTCTTTATTAAGGGGTAAATTTTATTATTGATTTTATTGGCACGTAACCCTGTTGGATAAAATTTATTATTGTTTGGCGAATCATAAGTGTCTTCAGAAACAATTCATGTATATAATAATATTTCTCAAACAAACATTTTAAAATATAAATTTATCTTTAGAGAAATTGTTAACAATACTGGAATTATTTAGTGAATTACGCTTAGTGGAACAGGTATAAGTAGGCAAAAAGCCACTTTTAATAATAAATTTCCAAATATAAAGAGACTTATATAAATGAATTAATGCATGTATTAAATAAGTAAAAAACAAACAATGGATGGTACCCTAAAAGGTAGCATATTAAGAACATAAAATACAATGTTTAAAATAACTTTAGTAGTTAATGACATTTAGCCAATAATTCCCAATCAATTGGTTCGGGAGAAGTTACTCCATGATTTTATAAATTTCATGTTATGGGTTCAAGTATCATTTGGTTCAACATACTTTAAGTGGGTCAATGGTTTTACGACAGTGAACCTTTAGATGATAAGTTTAACTTGGAATGTTGTGCGGACCGGGTCACTAGCGTTGTCTGTGTTCATGGGTGTGGGTAATATTTCGCCATTCGGTTTACCCAAATAACCGACTTAAAAGTATTCGCCGACCATAAAAAAAGTTAACAACATTTAAATAGAAAATATCAGATTTACTTGGAAACACAAAATACAATGTTTCCAATAAGGGGCCTACTAAAGAGACGCCCTGAAGGATATTCAGACGCCGTGCTTACGGCCGTAAGGCCTTTCACGGGCCGTATTGACTATTGGGTCGTCAAATCAGTCATTCAAAAACTTAACGGCCCGTGAAGATGTTCACGGTCATATTTTTCACGGCCCGTGAAGCTGTTCACGGCCCGTTTGGCATTCCACTTACGGGCCGTGAACTTCTTTACGGGTCCTACTTTCACCTTTAATAATTTGACGAGATATATTATCCTCGTTTTTCGTGTAATTTTATTTATTACGTTATTTGATATGACGTAATATTTCTCGATAGTCGTGTAATTTTGTATTTATTACATTATTTGATATGACGTAATATTCCTCGATATTCGTGTTAATTATTTGACGAGATGCAATATTCCATTTCAACTACTATATAAACGTTAGGTTATAAATTCATTTCATAATTTAAATTTCTAGGATATAAATTCATTTCATTTCAACTACTATATAAACGCAATATCCCATTTCAACTACTATATAAACGTTAATATTTAACGTTACGATGTCTTTCTGGGATAGCAACTATTTATTCGGTTCGGAATCTAACTATTACCCTGAGGAGGGTTACGGTTATTACGATGAGCTGCTTCAAACTATTTAGGACAGTTCGCGTCCAATTACGGCGGGAATGACGGCGGCGATAACGGGGGTGATAACGGTGGCAATAGCAGCGGTGATAATGACGGTTCTGGTTCCGGTAAAAGAGGTTTATACGACACGAATCAGGTTATAAAATATCATATTTAATTTTACTTTCATTTAGTAATAACTAACTAAAATATTAAATTGATTAGGTTTTCTCATCTCGTGAAGAATTAGTTGATTGGGCAACTAACGTGGGGCGAGAAATGGGTTTGTTATTGTCACCAAACGTTCAAAAAGAAATTCGAACGGTGTGGTGGTTAAAATTTGGTTGAAATGTGATCGGGATGGTGTATATAAGGAGCATCCACTCTAAGCAAAATGGCACGAAAAAATCAAACTGTCAATTTGAATTGTAGGGTAAGTACCAGATGAAGAGAGATGGGTGGATTATAGTTGTTGTGGATGATACTCATAACCATGAACCTGCTGAACACCTGGAAGGACATGCATACGCATGAGGCTCACCGAAAATGAGCTTTCTACTGTAAAGAATCTGACCGAGCAAAATATTGACCCTCGAAACATTCTAGGCACGTTGAGGGAACAAAATCCCAATAACGTGTCTGTGTTACGAACCATATATAATGCTTGGGCAAAAATTAAAAAGTCCACCAGAATTGGTGAAACCCCAATGCAGGTTTTTTTTCTATACTACAACAACATCAATATATTTACACCCCTCACATAGATGAACCGACAAATACCGTCGAGGGGTTTTTTATACATCCCACATCTCATACATTATGGCGTGCGTACCCACACGTGCTGATGATTGACACAACATACAAAACTAACTTGTATAAATGTCATTTGTTCAAATGGTTGGTGTGACATCCACCCTGAAATCTTTTTCTGTTGCTCACGCATTTATTGATTATGAGCGTGAAGCCAACTTCAGATGGGTGTTAGAGCAACTAAAAGCAACGCTGGAAGAAAAGTGTATAGAGCCCCGTGTTATACTAACCGACCGAGTCCTCGCTCTGATGAATGCGTCAGAAGAAGTTTTTCCGAGTGTTGTTCGATTACTTTGCAGATGGCATATTTCGGAAAATATTGCTAAACATTGCAAGGCGAGTTTTCAAATGAAGAATGGGGTGCCTTTGAGCATGTGTGGTCGTTACTTATTAACTCTGCAACGACGGACATATACGCTTATAATTACGACCGGCTTTATCGCAGATTGGTGTCCAACATTCAAGTAAGTTTTTCTAGTGTTATTCTTAAAAAATATGTATATTTACATAAAAATAAGTACATTTTTTTAAATAGAAGTGCTGATGTACCTCAAAAATAACTGGTTGGACCCCTACAAAGAGAGATTTGTGTCGGTGTGGATAAATAAAAGTTATAACTTCGGTCAGCACACAACGAACCGAGTTGAGAGCCAACATTCGTTGTTGAAAAGTTACCTGAAAGCAACCAATAGCACCCTGGATAGATTTATTCCTTTTATAATAATATCTTAGTTACCCAGGAAATTGCTATAAAAGTTACCCAGGAATTGCTATAAAAGAAAGTTTTACCAAAAGCAAAATCATGCTTATGGTGCAGCATAATCATGAAGTGCTTAAATTGCTGCGAGGTAACGTTTCTATTACGGCTTTGGATATGTTAGTTGGTGAGATTAACAGGATAAATCATCTAATATATCCAAAGAATCATGTGGCTGCCAACTTTTTACCAGCTGTGGTCTTCCGTGTGCTTGTAAATTAAACAATTACTTTCAAACAGGTGAATGTTCTTTTATGTTTTTTTTTCATGAAAACTTTTATTATATTTAATTTAATATATTATTTTATAGGTCAATGTATCCCGCTCGATGCCATTGATGTTTTTTGGAGGAAGCTAGATTTTTCACATAATTTACGGAGGTTCAAGTAGATGTACATAAAGAGATGGAGATGGTGACAAAACATTTACTTGTCCAACCCGAAAATGTGAAAAAATCTTTGATTAATATTTTCTAATCTTTCATTAATCCTTCAAAAACTGATAAAAACCTCCTAAAGTCCAAACACATACACGGGGTCGTCCAAAAAAAGATAAGCAAAAAGAAACAATATTAGACCCCCCCAGACATAGTTCATACGTTCAACCGAAGAAAATTTTAAAGGTCCGCCAACATATTCAAGTTCGGTGGTGAAGTCAAAAAAAGGTCTTTGCAGCGCAGTCAATCCATGTCTTTGAAATCAAGAGGCAAAGATGGATTATCTCAACAGAGTTCCAAGTTTTTATATATCCGGGCGACGAAGATAAAAACAAATTTTTCCGTTTAACCGCTGGATTCCATCATTCTTTTTCCCGTTATTTCAGGTGCGGATGATGTTTTAGCGGACGGCAATTGTTGTTTTCGTGCTATAGAACTCGCACTGGGATATGGTGAAAATCACTGGCGTTTATTCGTACGGAACTTATATCTGAGTTGGATGAAAACAGACATAGGTACGCTGCGATGTTTCCTGATATAAATGAAATAGGGAATCATTAAACTGGAACGGCTTAGGTGCGGCTCCCTACAAAAATTGGATGACAGTGCACCTGCTACAATCCTTATGTTAACAGGTTTCGAGTGGTTATAATTTTATATCTATCCGCAACTCCGCTACTTTTTTCTCGTTCTGGTTATCTCCTCGTGATATCAGTGAACATCATATAATTTCAATTGCTTATGTTCAAGATAGCCATTTCATTTTAATTCAATTAGTAGGTGACTATCCAATGCCTGTTCCGAGCAAATATTGTATTTGTACAAAACAGAAAACGCTAATGATTGGGAGGCTATATACAGAAGTCGAATTCAAAAATATCTTGAACTAAGGCCCGTAGACCCGGTTTGAATGTATAGATTTAGTATAGTTTACACATTTATCAATTCTTTCATTCTTTATTTATTCAATTCTTTATTGTTATTGAATGTAAACATGTAATCAATTCTTTCGTTTTCCAAAGAAAAATGCAATAAAAGATTATCGAATTTTCTTCAACCTTTGAATTTTGTTTATATGAGCGTCGTGTCCGTCGTCTGCCTCGCAATTAGGGCGTCCGTAACAACCCTAAGCGCGAGGCAATGAATGACTGTGATACGAGCCGTAAACATCGGGCTATCCATCTGGAAACAATCAAATAATAGGCATAATTATGAATCGCATAATAGATAATACTTATTTATAAATTAATATAAATATTTTTTTTACCTTGCCCTGAATGACGCTGAAAAAATAGTGGCCATGCAGTGACCTAGATTCCCCCATCTAGGTGAAAGCAAGGCCCTCAGAAAAAATAAGTCAAGGAGCGACACCTGCTCCATGCTCTGGTCTCTACCGGCCATGTGCCGCAATGCACCGTGTAATACCGGTGCAAAGGATCCCTAATGGAGGTCGCCCTAATGGCGCCTCCCATGGCTGGTCGGAAATGGTCGGCCACCATCCGACCAAAGGAGCCGCCTCCGACTGGACCTTGTCAGAATAAAAACGAGGATCCTGCGTTTCCTCGTGGGTGTAAACCAATAGTCACCGCCCACTGAGTGAGGGGGAATTCGTACCTACCGCTCCCCCAACCTAAATCTAACCGCTATGTGCTCGCGGGGTGTCCTCATCCTCAGTGGCGGGAGTGAACAGAAACATAGACAAAAAACTGCAACGTCAGCTCCCGTTAGCCCCTCCCGATCCCAATCAAACATCCGCCTCCACGGCGTCTCTCCGTCCAGCCTAACGATCCTGGGCACGTGCTATGTCTCCCCACCTCCTCTAGCACGTCCCAGTCGATGGTGCGTGTCCCCTTCAGGGACGTCCAATCAGATTCTACAGCCTAAGCCTGGCTGTGTCTCCCTCGGAAAACAAAGATCAGGTGTGGGTCGGGAAGTCACCCTGACCCTCGGGCTCGGTCTCCGGACGTGTACGTTTGCGTGGCGCATAATCTGCAAAAAAAAAAAATTAAAATTCACAAGAACCCAAAAAGGGTTACGGCCCGTGAAGAGGACTCACGGCTCGTAACCCACTGAATTTTCAAAGGGTTACGACCCGTGAATGGCTGGCACGGCCCGTAACCCTTTGAAAATTCAAGCGGTTTACGGCCCGTGACGGCTGTTCACGGCCCGTAACCCTCAATTTTTCAGATTTTTCAAATTTTCAAATTAATTTTAACATATTTAACGATAAATATACAAAAATAAAATACGAATTTGAATACGTACCGTAGTAAGAAGTCGGCGGTATAAAATGATGAAAATCCGGAGGTCGTGAACAAATGGTCCGTGAGTAATCGTATGTGTGTTTAGGGGGTGTAAATGAACAAATGGGCGTGAGGTCGTATATATCACCAGGCCTCACGACCCGTGAAGGCCGCACGGCCCGTTACCTATTTCCAAATGGGCCGTGAGTAGTCTCACGACCCGTGAGGTTTGTAATTTTTAAAAATCACCGTCTAGACTTCACGACCCTTTGGTGAAACTGAAACGGCCCGTAAAGGCCCTCACAAGCCGTTTCATTAGTTTTTTAAGTCTATAAATTCAGCCGCTCACACACACCAATTCACACAAATTTACTCAACTCTAAACCATGAGTGCTACAAGTGATCAAAATCCGTGGACGGATGAAGATGAGGTGACGTTTAGTAAGATCTTGTATCGAAATTCGGGACTATCCCACCAAATTCAATATTTTGGAACCGTGTTGGTACACATGTCCTAGTTCTAGTCTAGTGAGTTACAATGTAATAGAACTTCATCTTGTAACGCATATGTACCATCTGTTTATTATATGAGAATCTCTTCCTTATGTTTATTGTTCTTACATGTTATATCTAGTCATTCAATTATTAGTACAACACGCATATATGACAAGGTTATATAGTTTACAGTTGTTAGACATAGTTTTGAATCATCAAGGGTTCAAGAATGTGTTTAACTAAGTTATCTGATTCAGTCACACGCCTGACCCTGCGAATGGGGCCATTCATACGAATGGATCAGGTGATTGAGTCAATCGTTACGATTGAATCATAAGACTGACTCGTCGTCCGAATGAACCCATCGTATGACTCAGTCGCATGACTGAGCCCGTTGCCTGGCTCAGTCGTACGAATGATAGCTGTAACCTATAAATACCACTTAATTCGTGGAAAAACGCAACACTTTGAATACTTGCAACCCTAGCCGACCCAGAACGTCCTGTTCGTCATTCCAACTTCATAGAACGTCTCAGATCATTCCTAGTCCATTCTTAACGTTTTCTAATCGTTAGGATTGATCTTGATTACGTTCTCCCTGATTGATCGCCAATCAAATAGGATTCCGCACTATTTGATCCGGTATAACGAAGAATCAGTTAGTACTACTCCGTACGTACACGTCCTAACAAGTGGTATCAGAGCTTAGGCTCTTGATTCTTCGTGGATTCATCAAGTTTTTGGTAAATTCGACGTTTTTACGTGAAAAGATCCAATCTTTCTGCTAAAATCGAGTCTTTACGTTTGCATGTTCTGAAAAATCAATATTTTTCGACTTTCAGCCGCTAGGATGTCAAAACTTAGTTTTAGGTCAAAAGTTGCGAAAAACCTCGATTTCAGCATCTCAGTCGCCAATTATCTCAATCGTACGACTGAAGTCCAGTCGCCTGTTATTCGCTCGATTGAGTCAGTGGCACATTTCAGTCACCCATTGAGTCAGTCGGTCTGTTTAGTCGCCCGAGTCTCTCAGTCGCCTGTTCAATCGCACGTTTGAGTTTCAATCGCATACTGTTAGTGTCAATCGCATCCCAGTCGTACTCCCCTTGCATTAACAGTTTTGTTTTCAAGTTTAAGTCAACATTCATTATGGGACTCCGAAAATTTCGCGTTCTCAGCATGGAAAGACTCAAGGATCCAGAACTTACTGCTTCTGGAGAATGAGATTGGTAACCACAATAAGCCACCTAAGCTTCTGTCTATTGATGAGTTCCCGCATGGAAGCAGAGGTTTGAGATTCATCTCATGGTGTGGACACTATCTTGGAATTCTATTGAAACTGTTTAAACCATGCCAGTTGGTGCTGATGGTTTGCCCTTAACGTGAGTGGAATGACTGATGCTCAAAAGACTGCTTACAATGCGAAAAGAGCTTACGATGCTCACCCAGTCTATTCCTAAAGAGATCTTCCATCATATTCTGATCATAAACAAGCAAGAAATTCTGGAAAGCTCTCGATAAAGATATGAAGTAGCTCAACTCTGAATTCTTTGAAGGCCAAAGCACTCAGAAAGAATTTGATAATTTTTTAGCTATTGGGAATGAGGGTCTGGACGACATAATTGACCGATTCTATCACTGATGATGAACTTCACACTCCTGGGGTAACCACGTCTAATGAAGAAAAGGTCTCCAGTTTGGCTGATGGACTTCCTGAAAAGTGGATTTATTTATTTCCACCTTGAGACACAATTCAGTTCTTGAGACCATTGGATATAAATGACTTTATCCTGAAACTGCAAGAGAAAAGTCAGACCAAGTACAAGGCAAAGAAGGGTTCTTATGCTCAGGATCCGACACTCTACAATGTGACTCCAACTCCTCTTGCCAAGTCTTCAAATCTCCTCTGCACACGCTTTGTTACTAATACATCTGCATCTGGACAAAGCTCATCATCTTTTGGTGAGTCAACGGTCTCATCAGGGGTTCAACACAGTGTTACTGAAGCTCATTCGACAAAGTTAGTAACAGAGAACTTGGGTAGGTAAATATGGATGGCCAGGAACACATGGACCTGCTTGCTGCTATGGTCCATTCCTATGATGGTTTGGTTGCTGGGAAGATCGGAAAGTGCCACTTGGCTGATAGATTACGAGCAGGTGGATGAGATGAGTTGGAGAGGATGATATTATGTGGGCTCTCGCAAGTGCTGTGCGACGAGCTAAGAAATTTGTGAAGAAAACAGGTCAAATTTTGTGCTACAAAGATATTACTTTTGGTTTTGACAAGTCAAAAGTCACATGTTTCAACTGTGGGGAGAAAGGACACTTCAAGAGGGAATGTGTAAGCCTAAGAAAACTGAACGGAAATCCATTCTCCTCGTTCAACAGCAAGATAAGGATAAGAAGCAGCTTCAACCAGCAGTGACTCAAAGCTATGGTGGCGCAAGGTGATGAAGGACAGGACTGGTCCTTTCGATTCTTATCTGATAGTGAAGCTAACATAGCATCCGTTGATGATCTAAATGAAGACTCAGCGAGTGAGGGGGAGAACTCAACTGAGCCTGATACTGCTGAATTGGATGATGACATATCTGCTGTTGATCAAATTGTTGAGGATGAACTGAATGCTAATCTGAAGCACATTCTGAACCCCAAAATGCTTTCATGGCTGGAACGTCTACATCGGCACAGGTATAATCTAAGGATGATTTATTTATTAAACATGCATGTGTTGAATGTGAAAAGTTTAGAGAAAGCATGACCTGAAATTTGCTAGGTTATTAGATCACAATGATAACTTAGTAAATGATTTAAAGTTGTGCACTGAGGCTAACAGAATCTTAAAACAAAATGAAAACACTTTAAGAAAATGTGGAAGCATTAAGAACAGTTAAAAAAACTAGGTTGTTGCATTTAACTAAGAAATGATATCAAGTTTTACTTAAAGACAATCGAAGAAACTAAAGGAACGAGCGTGTTTACAAGTTTGAAAACGAGTCCTTGAAACAAAAACTCCACAGTCTAGCTAGTTCCTCACATATTTTGAAAAACTTGATTAAAGAACACAACAACGGGAAGGTTTGGGATATAAAGTTGTGCCTCCACCACATGAGATCCTTTTGAACACCAAACACGTCTAATAATAATACCCAATAAAGGATCATGTGGTGACACCATCTTCTGGTCAGCGATCAGAGACAGTAGTTAAAACTGCTCCTCCAGCACTGACCAAAAGCATCAGCATCAGGCCCAACTGCCACACAATCACTAAAAACAGGGTGGACGAGAACGTTCAAAGCTTCTTTTGGGTTGGGTCAAAATTCTACTATCACACAACCTAAGAATTCTAAAACCACTCAATCTAAATAAGTGAAACAAGAATCCCATCATCTCCCAAGACAAACACACATAATGTTAAACACGTTAAATTTGTCAAGGGAGGTGAAAGCATTAAAGTGAGAACAAGAAGAAAGAACAGAAGTTTACTCACCACCCCACAAGAGATCCTAGCCCCGATGAATGAGATCCTGCTATACTTGTGGACAGCGCGGTCATATTTGACAAATGTCCCTCGATACCAGACTCCAAGAATTAAGGTTGAGCTGCACAACAAGTTAATTTAGATTCAAAACAGCGATCTAAGACTCTCTGTTAGATCGAAAACACCTATTTGGTCTAAAACACCTTCTAGTTGTTCTCGTCTCCTCCACACCAAAGGCAACACAGACAAGTCACTGACAAGTCTGTGATGCCAGCGACGAAACCTGGTCTCTGAATCTAAACCATATGCTCAACCTGTTAATCAGTCTAAGGTTTACCACAAACAATCCTTTCACAGGGATGGTCTGTGGAAAGCCAAAACAACTGATGAGTCTGAAAGCAAGGACAAGTTGAATGTTGAGATTCCACCACTGATAAAGGACAATGGGTCGAATTCATGATGGTTGATTCCTCTAGGAAACCTAAGCCAATCAAGGCTTGGGTCCCCCCTACTTACTGATTATTTTCTCTTATGTGCAGGTTGTCCACTATAGTGCGTCTACAAATACATGGATCGTAGATAGCGGAGCTTCCAGCACATAACGGAATAAGTCTCTCCTTTTCAATGTCAACAATTAAAGGGAGACATTTTCCTTTGCTGGAAACAAAGGAGGATACATTACCGCTCAGGGAGAAGTAGGTATGAAAAGGTAAGGTTCGACAAAGTCAACTTTGTTCAACAACTAGAAAACAATCTGCTTTCTGTGTCTCAGATTTATGACAAGGGCTTCAAAGTCATGTTTGCAATCGCAAATGTTACATTCTGAAGAAAGAGATGGAGATTCCGGAGGAGCAGGTTTTAATGTCAGCATCCAGGTACAATGATCTATATGTACTGGATATGTCTAATGCTTCTTCCTCTACTTCTACTGTTCAATGTTTCTTATCCAAAGCTACAGAGAAGGACTCCATTTCGTGGCACAGAAGAATGGGACACATTAATCATAGGAAGATGAATCATCTGATTCATAACAACTTAGTTGATGGAGTTCCTGTCAAGAACTTCAAGCTTCCTGATTTCTGTGTCTCATGCAAGAAAGGAAAGCAAACCAGAAATCTCACAAGACCAAGAACGTCAATTCTATCGAGATGCCCCTGGAGCTACTTCACATGGATCTCTTCGGTCCAGTTAGCACAAAAGTATTGCAGGAGATTGGTACTGTTTCGTAGTCACTGATGACTACTCACGATTCTCGTGGGTAATGTTCCTGAAAGCAAAGTCAGAAACCTTTGAGTCATTCAAAGTGCTGGTCACTACTCTGGAATCGCTGTACAAACTGAAGGTGAGAAAGATTCGCTCAATAATGGAACCGAGTTTAAGAATCAGTGGATGATGCTTTCTGCAAAGAAAGAGAATTGTTCATCAATTCACCTCTGCATACACACCACAGATGAATGGAGTTGCTGAGCGAGAACAGGAGTCTGATCGAGACCGCCAGAACTATGTTGGCAGACTCAAAACTGCCAGTGCAATTCTGGAACGAAGCTGTCGTCAATGCCTGCTACACAACTTAATCGTGTGTCAGTAGTGAAGAGGCACGGGAAGACTTGCTATGAGTTACTACAGAAGCGTAAACCAAACTTGGAGTATTTGGAACCTTTCGGTGCTCCTTGTACACTTCTGAAGAAAACTCAAGAAAGCAAGTTTAATGAAAAAGCAGATCAGGGAATCTTTCTAGGATACAGTATACCAGACAAGAGTTTACAACAACTCTACTGGTCAGGTAGAAGTATGGTGTAATGTTGATGTTCAACGTTTCACTATTCCCCCCTGTTGGAAAAGGTCCATCGTCATTCTTTGACTACGATGGCTTTTTCAAATCATTCAATCTTCCTCAGATAGATTCAGATGATGATATTGCTACTCAGATGATGCACGATGTTGTCTCAATTCACCGAATCGGATACTAGCAATACAACTCCTGCAAGTGGTTCATCGGGATCTGCCTCAGCCTATCAGGATGAAGTGAGGACTTTTCTGATGAAGAAGAAGCAACTGAACCACTACACTCACCTAATGTTGATCATGAAGGAAGCTCTTCAGCTGCTGAACCTACATCTGAAAATACAGATACTGAACCTCCAGTCACAACTATGGACTCTGAAGTTGTTGTTCCAACAACTCCCTTGACTAGGATCAGTACAAGTCATCCACCAGATGCTATCATTGGCGATCTCCACTCCAGCGTGCAGACTAGAAGTCGATTGTACACTGCTGATTACGCTGAAGTAATGGAAAAGGGCTACGTGAATGATGGAGCTTACCGATGTTTTGTCTCTCAAATTGAACCCAAACACGTAAGTGATGCCCTTAAGGATGAAGCCTGGGTCAATGCTATGCAAGAGGAGTTGCTACAGTTCAAGAAACTTGGAGTGTGGACTGTTGTTGACAGACCCAAAGGAGTCAAAGTAATTGGTACCAAATGGGTACTTAAGTGTAAGAAGGATGACCAGGGTTTTTTATCAGAAACAAGGCACGGTTGTTTTCAGGGCTTCAGACAAGTCGAAGGAATCGACTACAATGAACTTTGCTCCTGTAGCTAGAATGGAAGCTATTCGTATCTTTCTAGCCTACGCCTCTTACATGAAGATCAAAGTCTATCAACTAGATGTTAAGAGTGCATTCTTGCATGGGGAAATCCGTGAAGAGTATATGTCAGTCACCCCGAAGGATTCGAAGATTCTTATCATCGGGATAGAGTCAACAAGTTAGACAAGGCTCTGTATGGGCTACATCAGGCTCCTCGAGCTTGGTATGAAAAGCTCTCCACACCATCTGCTGAAACATGGCTTTCGTAGGGTGTGATTGACTGTACATTGTTCATCAAAAAAAGATGGTGATTTTCTTCTGGTGCAAATATATGTGGATGACACAATCTTCGGTTCACGAAACGAAGATTGTGTAAAGAGTTTGAATTTGTGATGAAGGCTGAGTTTGAGATGAGTGCCATGGGAGAAATGAAGTTCTTCCTAGGATTACAGGTGGATCAAACCCCCCTACCGGCATCTTTCTGCATCAAACTAAGTACGTCGGTGACATTCTTAGTCGCTTTGATATGGAAATGTCACTGCAGCCGGTACCCCACCCCCTCACAAATCATGATATGGTTCCTGATGAGAAGGGGATTTGGTGGTGCCACTATGTATCGTGGGATGATCGGATCTCTCATGTATCTCACGCTTCGCGTCCAGATATCATGTATGCCACATGTTTATGTTCCCGATATCAAGCGAAACCCAAAGTCAATCATCTAACTGGAGTCAAGAGGATTTTTCGTTATCTGAAGGTACACCAACACTGGGGTTTGTGGTATCCTCATGATGATGACTTTGAGCTAACGGCGTATAGTGACTCGGATTATGGAGGCTGTAAAATGAATTACAGTCTACGTCAGCAGGATGTCAATTTTTCGGGAGGAGATTGGTCACTTGGCATGCAAGAGCAGACATCTGTTGCTCTATCTACCTGTGAAGCTGAATATGTTGCCGCCGCCAGCCGCTGCTCTCAATCATTTGGATACAGCAGCAAATGTGGGACTACGGTTTGCATTTCACTTCTACTCCTATACATGTTGATAATTCTGCTGCGATTGCAGTAACTAAAAATCCGGTTCACCATCCTAAGACCAAACAAATAGGCATAAAGTATCACTTCATACGCGACTGCTATGAAAAACCTTAATTGATGTGGTCAAAAAACACGGATTTTCAACGTGCTGACCTCTACACCAAACCGTTTGATAAACCAAGATTTTTCTATCTGTTAGAGGTCAACGGTGTTAAAAGGAAAAGTGATGTTATATTAGAAGAAACAGATACCTAGTCCGACACCGTCTTTTATTTTTTAGTATTTCTTTTATTTTAATTTTTAAATTTCCTTGCGTTATAAAAATCCAAAAACACAAAAATTTTCTGTTTTTAGAATTTTAGGGGGAGATTTATTATTTCAGTATTCATTTACTTAAAAAAAGGGGGGGAGGTAAATAAAGCTGAAAAGGCATAGACAAAAAGACAGGAAATATGACTCACAAAATGGAAAGTGATAGTACATAGCATCGGGTTACTTGGAACACCAAAAGGTTTTCGGTTTTGCAAGGCAAATTAAATCACAGAAAAACTATAAATCCAAGAAGTCTGAGTCTAACAAAATGGGAAGATGATAGTACGCTTGGTTGGTATTGTACTACACGGAGAAAGTTGATCTAGGGAGTGCTAGCTCACTTACGATGTGTCGGTAGATTCAACACATTAGACGAGTAGACGTCATTGGTAAACTCAATCTAAACTAAATGGTTCAATCAACTGGGGTTCCCATCTTATCACTAGTTAACACAATCAGCCATTTTCGATAAGGATTATGAGCAAATAACCCACCAAAGGTGTGCATGTGACTAAAAAGAGCAAAAGAAAAAAAAATGAATACAAGCGCAATCATACTGATAACAAAATGCTGTTGTGCGTTATGTGAAAAAGAAAAATAAGAAATGCTCAACAAGGAGATAGTTGTGTGCCTCTCTGCTGTGTGTGCACTGACCTGAGGATAAGCATAATCTACAGATTCTAGAATTCATTGTGTTTGCCGCCTCTCTGCTGTGCGATGGCACTGACCTGAGGCTTGGCTTCTCTTTGAAAGTTCTAAGAATAGTCTCTTCTTGTCAAATACCTATAGACCGCTCGAAGTCCTCTAAGGAATACTGATTACCGTATAAGCTTGGGATCCACAAATGTTGGTTGAAATAATATACTTAATTCTTTACCAATGCATGTCAAAGTCTGTGTATGGATTTAAGTGGACAAATATACTGACAATCATTGTGTATGCACTGACTGAAGTTGATAATCAAAGTACATTACGTATCATATCAAGCATGATTCCTAGTTAGATCTTAGAAGTCTTAGATAAGTGAGAAAGCTGTGATATGCAAGTGTTTAAAGTTAAATTCTAATCAAAGGTTCCAAGTAATGCTGTTTATGCCTGTCTGATTCCATATGAGTCTGTCCTTGATATGATGTAAATGCTAATGGGCTACACAAACCTACCCTAACAAAATTCACAAAAAGATGTTCTTTTGTTCGTAGTTAAAATTTTTTTTGTTATTAGTATAAGTGTGTCTTTGTCGGACTGTGTATATTGTTCTCTGTTAACATCACCAAATGAGCTTAACGTTTATTTAACAAATTGTTTCTGAAAGGTTAAAAGGATCATGTCTGAGATGATCAGGTGGATAAATGGGTCATGTCTGAGATGATCAGGTGATAAATGGATCACGTCTGAGGTGATCAACTGTTTTATTAAATTGGTCATGTCTGAGATGATCAACTTGTTCATAACGTTTTATCTACTCCTAAATGGAACTAAATGTCGTTATGGTAACATGGTCAAAAGATGATAATGACAACCCATCGCACGACTGAACCATAAATATGGTCCAGTCGTCCGATTGAACACACTAATGAGTCAAATCGTACGAATGGGCAGTGCGAATGAATCCAATCGAACTGGAGGCGACCGACTGTAACAGTCATTTGGATGAACCTCAATCGCCCGATTGGAGATGAACGATTGATTAGTAGTTACACGACTGAGACTCAGTCGCAAGTCTACACCTATACGACTAGGCTCAGTCGCCCGACTGACCAAAGCGACTAGGCTCAGTCGCCCGAATGGGATTTGCCCTAGTATAAACACAGGCCGAATCACATCATCCGCTCATTCACCCAAATCGCCCCCTCTATACGCACGATCAAACAAACCGCTGCCAAAATTTCATTCGATTCATATTGCCTTCGTTTGTGTGTTCTAACTTCATTGGTGCTTATACAGGTACTATTCGTTGTGTTTCATCAATAAAACCGTAAATGATGTCTAGAATCACTCGAATTTTGACCTAACAGTAACCGAGAGCTTAACGAACAAATAGACCATCAAACTAATCTAAATGTTCAACAGAAGTTTAAAATATGCTTAATCGGTCGTTTCTGAGTGAAATGAGCCTATTTTCGATGTTTAAATTCAAGTATAGCTCAAAACAAGAATTTGAATGGACAAACCGTCGAGTAGGCGACTGGACACACTGATGAACTTCAATCGCCCGACTGAGAAGACGACTAGTCTCAGTCGCATGACTGAGAGGAATGAATGGTTCAATCGCCCGACTATGTCCATTCGCTTGACTTAGTCGCTCGTATGAACCATTCACACATATAAAGCTCAGTCGTCCTACTCAGTCGCACGACTATGTTCATCGTTTTCTCAGTCGCCCGACTTAACCAAGGTGTAAAGCTCATTGACTTTAAATTTGCTATCTTCTGGATGCGCTAACGTTACTTACATTGTGTGACAGATGGCAGTCGATGGATTATGAGCACGAAGCACAACATTTGTGCTCATGTGGACTTGACCTCCAGGAATGCCGCCGAGTTTTCGGGAATTATCACATTTTTGAGAAGATCAAGATATTCCGAGAGATCTCTACACAGTGTACACCATACAGGTCGATACAGCAGTCGTTTTGGGAACATGCTGTGGTCGACAGATCCAGGGAGCCATATACTATTAGAAGCTCTATCCTTGGACAAGATATCGAGCTATCTGAGGAGGATATACGAACGGTATTGGAGCTTGGGACGATGCAGAACACCCAACTAGACTGCATTCCCTTACTGTCTGAGGTTGTTTTAGAGGCAAAATACTCGGGGGACATCAACTCGGGTATGCTTAACAAAAGCAACTTGTGCCCCCAATTCAAGTATCTGCCCATGTGCTTCTACGTTGCATTGCCTCGAGGAAGGGAGGCTTTGATGAGCTGTCTGAGCAATGCAAAGCGCATATGTTGCGCTGGTGCTGAACCTTCCATTAAGCTTTTCACGGATGATTTTCACTTATTTGGTGGAAACATCGAAACCAGGGGAAGGAAAGCTTCTGCATGTACCCAAGGTTCGTCCAGATGATTATAGACCAGAAGCTCCCCCAGCTCCCGAAAACTCAAGATGATGCTGTCGTCCTGGAGATCATGGACGACACTACATTGGGAAGGATGAAAGTATACCGGGGCAAGCAGGTCAAGCCCCTGGTGAGGAGTTTGTTTGGGCATTTGGCTCGTGAGGATTACGTGGCCCAGCTAGGAGAAAGTGGCGTCACGATGATAGTGACTCGGATGTTGAGCCGATTGCTTTTCCCTCTGATGACTCCGACGACGACGATGATGGTACTGATCTAGGGAGGAGTTGGACAGGGAGGACCAGAACCAACTCCAATTCATCCTGATTTCAATATGCAAGAATAGGAGGATTCTGATGATGTTCCACTTACCAGGACTGTGGGCAGTCGGGTAGTGGCCACTGAGCGGGGAATACGGGCGGTTGGTGGACGGCCAGGAGAGTCTGGGAGCTCTTCAGCTGATCCACCTTACACCCCCAGCTCTTCTCCCAGCAACCGAGGGGGAGCCTCCGTGTAAGGGGGACACGGAGGAAACATATGTCTCGCCTCATGGCTGAAGCCCAAACGCAGGAGTATTACACTCATTACTACCTCCTCTGCTACCACTACTACTACCACCACCTCTGCTACTATTACTACAACACCCACTTCCATTACACCACCAAATACCACTACTCCACCCACTAAACAACACCCCCCCACCACCACCATCCTACCTGTGACCACTACTACTCATCACCCCCACCCATATTCACTACAGCCACCACTACCACCACCACTCACCAACTGGACCTTCTTCATTCCCCACCGGTACATATCTCCTTCCTTTTCTGTGGAGAGCAGCTAGCATCCCTAAACAGGTGATAATTAAGCTCATAGCTGTTGATGAGAAAGTCGGTAGAGATACGTCAGCTGAGGGAGCTAATACTTCCCAAGCTCAACTTATCTCCCAGCAAACTGATCAGATCAACCAGCAAAATGAACAGATCACCAAACTCCTAGAGCATCGAGATGAGTCCACCAAGAAGCTTGAGGAGTTAGAAGCTGTCAATAAGGAGATCAACTAAACTTAAGGGTCACAAAATGAGCCCTTAAAGATAGAGAGGTGAAGATGATGATGATGATGAGATGATGATAGTGATGATGACGTGAGGGAGGTGATGATGAAGATAAAGAAAAGATGATATGATGATAAGAAGGGACGCAGATGCATCTACATCTGCCCTGCATGAGCCGAACCAAGAAAAGACAAGACCCAGGAGCATCAACTGCTCCCCACCTACCTCCCCTTCAGCCGAAGATCCAGCGATGATTCAAGGCAAAGTTTAGGATTAGATGTTTATTTATCATTAAACTTTTGTTCTTGTAATCATGTATTTAATATGTGCTTAAAGTTAATGAATGAAAATTAATTGATATTGTTATGAGCTTAATGTATACTAACTTGCACTGTCTTTGGTAAATGTTATACAGGTTCATCCAAGCAGCTGACAAGCATGATGGGACCCCTTCGACAAATCGAGACTCAATTGACAATGATTCTTGATTTGCAAGGAATAGTACATCCTCTGTTAGTTACACACCTGAAGAGGGTGAGATCTACATGATCTAACTGATGAGCAGATTGCTGAACTATTCAGTCTAAACCCTGATGAGCTGGTAAGGATGCGCCTGAGGTCGACGTAGTCAGTGATGAAGAACTACAGGATGTCGACGAGGTGGAGATAGAGGATGTGACTGCTGATCATTATCCCCAGTACACTAACCCGAAGTGAAGTGCTACCAGATCTGGGAGATGCATTTGATAGCATTACATTCGATAAGGTTGAGACAATGACTTCTGCTAAAGAGGGTACACAGAGGATCCTCAGGCAGATGCTGCTAATCTTGCATCTAAAGGCTGAGTGGTACACCTGCCTGGAGGAAATGAAAAAAGCAACGCGCACCTACAAAGACAAACGCCTACACAAGCTCTACAAGGTCACAAACATCAGAAGGTGTCAGG